>JAQBSW010000620.1:0-67500 GCA_029291075.1 Eudiplozoon nipponicum | reverse complement strand
TAAATTTTAGTATGGCATTTTGTAAAGTCTATCAGCTTAATCATGTTTTCAGGATCTGTACATATTTACCATTTTAGTACAAGTCTATTCTATGTTAACGTTGCAGGTACAAAAATATTAAGGGTAGACAATCATCATGTTGAAAATTTAACAAAACCCCATCGCAACGCACGAGCTAATAAAGACCTCTACTATGGCCTGCACTGCTCGAAAATCTACTTCACGGATCCTAACGTTACACATTTTGATAGAGTATGATCTTATCCTTGATAAAATGATGTAGTTGTTGTCTTTTAGTGGCAATTTTCTCTGTTATAAGAATATACGCAGTCTTCATTGTAAAATACTTCACGAAAGACCATGATATAAATCACGAAGTGAAATTTTAATTTTTTAAAAAATTTATTATAATCTTAAGGCATGAGTCAGTTGCAGATAGCTTTAAATCTATTATTTTTTTGTATTGGCATGTATATGGAGAATTCGTTTTTTTAGCTATCTTCTATGCGTTTTTGTAAGTAATAATTCATTGAGCATCATTCTTGTTTAGAAATTGTTTAAAAAGGCCACTTTTTAAAAAATGCCAGACGCTTAGATGAGACTAATTGTGTAAGTAAAAAATTGAATTTTTCATACACACCAATTTCAAAAACTAATTAACAGCAACATATTTCATTCAGTGGACTGTGTAAAGAATTATGCTGATTGTCGAGCTGTTAGCTTAACTCGGCTAAGTAGTTGCTTATTTGAATCAATAAGCAGTGCAATCATTATTTACAGAAATTCTTCACGTATTATTAACAAAACATTGATTAATTTACTTATTGTGAAATCGTTTAATTAACACAATGCAAGATAGTTAGCCAGAGGTATTGCAACACATATCATTCTCCGCATTTAAGAGTGAAATCTGTGTAACTCTTTTGTTGGTTCTTTTGTCTAACAGTACAAAATAAACAAAAATTGCTCACGAAATAAAAGCAAAATCAATATTACGCTTTCTGGATTAACCAGCGATATTTGTCGATATCAATAGAAATGCAGAATTGAAACAATTATAGCATCCAAGTTAATTAATTTTCAGCAACTCATTTTTGACATTCTCAATTCCTAACGTTTTATTGTTTCGAAATTAGGCATAGTTGTAATCATACGGTTCAAGACAAAGAGACTGTCATTATTCAACAGGAAATGAACAGTTATTTCAGAACATTTATCCAGAGTGCATAATTTCAATTTAAATAAACCTTTGTTTAGGCTATTAATAGTTTATAAAATATATATATATATATATATATATATATATATATATATATATTTGTTATATACTTCCTTGTTCTATATAGATGCAGGTGCACTCAAGCAAATTTGTAATCAGATAAGTCTGCTGCATTTTGCAATCACGTTTATTAATCTGTTATTCCTTTCGAAGGTATAAAATATACCATCTTACTTACAAATCATGTGCAATATAATTAGATTATTTGTCCTAAATTTTAAACAAGGAAATGACGTAAGACTTACCAAGCGTATTTTCCCTTATCACGGTGTATTTTATTTTATGAGTTCGTAAAACACATAACAGACATAATTATTAAAACTTCATTAATTTTTATTTCAAAAAATGATTTCAGAACTGTTTAAAGGGGCACATACAAAAAGCCAACACAAATGCAGGATAATTTCTTAAACTCTACACTTAGTGGAATAATATAATGATAAAAAATACAATGCTGTTCGTTTCGTTATTTATATCTAATTTTATGTTTTTAGTCTCTACGTTTAGTTTGTGAACAATGCAAATGTAATAAGATCAGAGAAGAGTGAATCTCGTCTTATTTCATAGCACTAAATAGGTTTAGCCGATATTATTGATTTGAATTACAGTATTTTGTAATAATTATCATCTGTGGCTCAAAATTTACAAAGATTTAAAAAAAAATTTATTAGACCACTATACTGCCATGCGTCACGGATGAATATTTTACGCAGGATTATTACAGAGTTGCAATTACATTTTAAAAATGCAAGCGTTTGAACAAAATAAGTATTGTTATTAATATTACAATTTTTATTACGCGTTATATTCTAATAATAATTATTACTAATATCATATTTCTAATTTATTAGAATTATAAGAATAAATAAATAAATAAGAAGCGTTAATAGCGTTCGTAGTAATAGAAGAGTTATTAATAGTACATATTAGTTGAAAAAAAGTATTATTAGTATAAGTAGAATTAGTATTATTAGAAGTTATATAAATAGTAGTAGAAGTATTGGTATTATTATTATTAGTAGTAGTAGTAGTAGTAGTAGTAGTAATAATAGTTTTTTGGTGGAGTAATAATAATATTATTAATAATATTACTAGTAATTGAGGTAGTAATGGTATTTATAGTATAAGTGGTAGCAGCGGCAGTAATAGTAATAGTATTAGTATTAGTTCTAGTAGTAATAGTATTAGTAAAAATGCTTTAGAATTAATAATAGTTATGCTGGTAATATTATTATTCGTAGTAGCAATTTTATTAGCGGTATTAGATGTAGTAGTAGAAGAATTTATAGTAGCAGCAGTAATAGTAATATCTGTAGCACTGGTAGTAGTATTAGCAATAATAACAATAAAACTAGTAAAAATAGTAGTGATAGAAGGGAACAAATTATTATTGATAATAATATTTTTAAAGATATTATAATTTGCATTAGTAGGAGTGACAACAGTAGCATTGGTAGTATTGGTAGAACTTTTACTAGTACTATTAGTATGAGTAATAGTAGGAGTAGTATAATTAACAATATTAGTAGTAGTAATAGTACCGGTAATAGAAGTAGTTGTTGAAGCTCAAGTAGTTTTAGTACTAGTAATAGTAAAGAACTTAATTTTACCATTGATATTAGTAGCAGCGGAAGCAGTTGTGGTAGTATAAGTTGTTGTAAAATTAGTACTAGTAAAAGTGGTATTAGTAATAGTAGTAACCGTAGTAGTAGTAGTAGTAGTAGTAGTAGTAGTAGTAGTAGTAGTAGTATTAGAATTTATTAACAGTAATAATGGTAGTAGTATAAGTGGAAGTAGAAGAAGTAGCAATAGTGCCCGGAATGGCTGTAGTAATAGAAAATGTAGTAATAGTATCAATAGTAGCAGTATTAGTATTATTAAAGGTAGTATTAGTACTAGTACTAGTACTAGTATTACTTGTAGTGGTACTAGTAGTAGTAGTAATAGTAGTAGAAATAGAAGCAGCACAAAAAGCTGTAAATATGGTAGTTGCAGTAGAAGTAGTACTAGTAGTAGTGGTAAGTGTAGTAGTAGTAAATGTAATAATAATAATAATAGTTATAATTGTACCAGTAGTAGTATTATTTGTAGTAGAAGTAGTATTATAAATACTAATATTAGTCGTGGTAATAGTTTTAATAGTACCACTAGCAATATTATTACGTATAGAAGCAGTATTAGTACTATTTGTAGTAGTACTAATAGTAGTAGTTGTAGCGTTAGAAGTAGTAGTAATACTAATAATGGCAGTAGTAGCCTGTATAATAGTAGTCTTTGTATTAGTAGAAGCAGTTGTATTAGTAATAATAGTAGTAGGGGGAGTAATAATATTATTAATATTATCAGTAGTAGTTTTTGTTGTTGTAGAAATGCTAGTAATAGTTGCAGTAGTATTGGTAGTATTAGTAGTAGTATTAGTAGTAGTAGTAGTAGTATTAGTAGTAGTAGTAGTATTTTTATTAGTTATCTTTGTAATGCCAGTAATAGTAGAATAAATATTAGAATTATTAATAACTTCAGAATTTGTATTAGTAGTAATTGTTGTTTTCGTAGTATTCGTATTATTATTAATAGTAGTGGTAGTAGAATTAGTATTAATAGTAGTAATAGTACCCGTAGTAGTAGTACTACTAGTATTAAAAGTAGTAGTATTAAGATTTTCTGTAGTAGTACTATTTGTACTAGACCAGAAGTATAAACTCGCATAATATTATTTGAGTTTTGAAAACTATTATAATATTTTTTTATTCCAAAAATTTCAAGTATTATGAAAAAAATTATTTGACCGTTTATTTATTAACCGAGAATAATTTTAATGATTATTACAGTTGATGCAATTTATAATCGTCTACCTGTGGTATAACTAACGAATTGCTGAGTTTATATGATGTTTTATTCTAAGAAAAATTTTAAGAATTCCGTTAAATTTCATCAAAATATGAATTTCAGTTTACAAACAATTTATGCTCGCAGTTATCCATTTGGATCGATGGTCATTATATTGTAAACCTGGATAATTTGTGCTGGTACTTTGTCTTATTACATTTTGTGAAAATGAATTTTTTTCTCGATTTATAATTCTGAACTATCGATGTGCACACCTGAATTCATTTTCGCGCAATTTTCTTTAATAACGTGAAAAGCATATCGTTTGATGAACACAAATTTCTTCTAGTAATTGCTGATCGTAACTTGCAGGATTTCATATATTTTGCACACCCTATGAAATGTGTCTTAACTCTTGTCTCATTTCTATATGTATCCGGAAACGTGGCAATTATCGGCATACCATACTATTGCTTCTCTACAAAATTACAATGCTGCGGACATAACTTGTGCGATATTTTTAATAATAACATTGACGACTTTTTTTAAGCCAAATGGTTAGCTTGACCCACTTACATTTAGCACGTCCTAGCAGAACAATTTATTTTATAACAATCTACTCCAATTTGATATTTGAGCGCATTTAGTTTATTTAACATTTACGACAAATTTAAATTCTGCCGCACTACCTTGACACCTTGTTTTGCGTAAATAAGTTGAAATTACAAAGCACGATGTTTTGCTTATGTTTAACTAAATTTTGTTTTATTTAGCCGCGTATTTGAAGGCCAATTATGTCATCGTAGATAGAACTAAAATATCCTTGAATTTGAAAAATGCACAAAATCGTTAACTTAATGTTAAACGATTTTTTTGTCAAAAAATTACACAGTTTCTTAAAAGCAATTGAAGTCTAAAAACAAATAATGCAGAATTGCACTTTATGTCTTGTTGCTAGATGGACTTGGTTATTGGTTGAAAAATTAATTTATTGGGCCACAAAAAAACGTTATATTTAATTTGATAAAGGCTTACTAGTCTTAGATATCAATGTAAATAAAGTACAAAAAATTAATTTATTGGGCCACAAAAAAACGTTATATTTAATTTGATAAAGGCTTACTAGTCTTAGATATCAATGTAAATAAAGTACAAAAAATTTATTTTTTATTAGACTTGGAGTCTTGAATAATAAAGCGTATTTAAAAATTTAAGCAGTTACCAACTCGCTCTCGCTCGAGACCAAAATATTTCTTTAAAGTCTAACCATTTGGAACATGTGATATGCATGTTTAGCTTAATCTCTTTAACATGGGACACTCTCCTATGGTGCACACCAGATTTCAATCTAAGTTGTGCCATATTTCAAATCTACCAAATTGACAAAGTTCAAACAATTATTGATTGCACGGGTGGTGTTAACAATTCTTTAAATTAAGTTTGCGAGCTTGAAGTAAACACCAATCCAATCTATTTAACCAGTCGTCGAACAACATAGCAAAACTACCGCCAGTCGCACGCACTTACGCGTTTGACCTTACATGATCATCATCAGAGTACGACGGCAAACTGACTAGCGAGGATTAAACCGCATTGCATATATATGGAAAGCAAAATTAGATATGCGGCTCTCCCTCTCTAGTAGTCTCGCATAAATTATACTTGACTGGAAGAATTGTTACCACCACACGCGCAATCAAATGTTGTTTAATTGTATTGCCGTTATATTTATTTTTGACGTAAGCTTCAAACAGTTAATGTTCGTGACTGCATAGAAATTGTGCAGCCGACATTTCCAATCAATGTATGCGAGACTACGATGGGGGAAAGCCGCATATCTAAATTTGATTTCCGTATATATGCATTGCGATTTGACCCTCGCTCGTCAGTTAGCCGTCGTATTCTGACGATGATCATGGAAGGTCGACACGTGTCAGTGCGTTGCGACTGGCGGTAGTTGTGCGATGTTGCTCAACGACTGGTTAAATTCAATAGGATTGGTGTTTACTTCAAGCTCGCAAACTTGATTTATAGATAAAGATTAGTTATAGCCCACAGTAGTTATTACAGGCATAAATTTCAACCGATTAAAATATTTGTGTTCTATTACATACATCAGAAAAAGTTTTGAAATCACCGCAATATACTATTCTGGATTACGCCATTTTGTCGAACAAGTTTTACTTGAACACCGTCCCCAATTGACACTAAAGCCAGATTCGAATCGCTAAGCACTTTCCGCCCGATTTTTCTAACAACCTTCAAAATAAGTAACATACGTATTAATAATTTATATTTGTAGTAGTCAATTATTTATTTCAACAATTGTTTCATTATTTACAATTCATATATTCTCATAGGAATTTTCGGCATTTGGTCCTCATAGAGGTTTTCACGGCTCCAAATATTTTATATCCATAATCCTGGGAACTGAAGTTGGCATTCTATGTTTTTGTGGGTTTGACGCTTATAAACTTGAACCAAAAGATTACAACCAAATCATTCAGAATCTCTAGAATGATCATTCATTATTCTATTTTTAGAAAGCAGTTTGTACTGTACAAACCGCATATTCAATGGTCGGGCTTATATCAATTTGTATATATGATAATGTTCAAATGTTCTTCTAAATTTATTATAGGCTGTCTTAGTATAGCACCAACTTTTGTAAATCTTAAATGAAGTTTATTCCATATTTCTTGCACATACATTAGATCTAACTTGAACATTCGTGGCTGTTATAGTGAAAAAAGTAAATTATTTTTTGACTCAATATATGGGAACTGGGTAAGAAAACATTTAGCATGTATGAAATTTTCTAAATTGCTTAATTTAAAGTAGAATAATTGTTTTCAAATTTGGACATTTTAAATTGACCCTATTAAAACGTAAAAACACTGCATCGTGTGAATTGATTTTTTTTAAATAGAATGTTTTTAACAAAAAATAAAGAAAATAGCAATAAAATTTTTCTCGAACAAGTACTAAGGCACCTACGGCGAATTTTGCCTAGATTATTGCTGAAAATAATTGATTTCACAACCATTGACAATCATCTATTAGGTGAAACAAAAGTCGATATCAGTTATCACATTTCGCGGTAAGCATGACATCATTCAATTCAATATATAACAGTTAAATACTGTTTTTTACGAAGAACTAATATCTATGTAAGTATGTATTAGGTGTGGCAAATCTAGCAACAATTTTTTCCATTATGACCAGAAGGATAAACCAATGACAGAATGAACAAAACGTATAATCTTGTGCGCATTCGTTTCGTGCTTACTGGCGACTCATCAGTAGGAGCAGGTATTATGCGCTTTACCAACTATACATATATTTGGGTGAGAATTGTTGGGAAATAAGGCGGTAAAATCTCCTAGACAAATAAGTAAACCTGAAGAAGTGAAGCTAACATCATGTAATATCTCGAAAATGCGCTTCAGCACTTAACTCAATATTATATATATATATATATATATATATATATATATATATATATATATATAACGAACCTGTAAAGGATACTAACACTATGGCTATTGTGTCAGTAGCCGATACCAACATTTTAATACCGAAAAGGTACATGGTACTAACAGGATGGATATCAATATATGCTATAGTTCACCAATGAAATTCTATCATTATACCTATATCACTCTTATTTGGAACTCCTCGAAGGAATACCAAATTGCTGCATCCAAAATAAAATCACACATCACTTGTTTCAACGTCCAGATTTCATTTTCTATACCGATAGAATCGCGCATTTTAGTTTGGGCCAAAATATGGGTTTGGTCATATTTTAAAAATTTATCAAATCCTTACGCTGTTTACTCCAAGTAACTAGCATGATAAACGGAAGTCTATTTATAAATACCATTCTCGACTGGTAGCATGGCGAATGATATTTTTTCTGCACTCCGGTGGTGTCTATTCAGCTTTTGTGTAAATAAACTGTATTGCATTAAATAATCCTTTTCCAAAGCTTCTATTAGCTCAGACATTTTTAATAATCTGTCTTTTAACTAACTTATTATACAATTCTTAGTTTATACTGACATATGTAAGTAATTAATGGGTCAGGTGTTTATATCAAGACCGCAACCTTGATTATAATAATTTAACTAACTTGTTAGCAATGGCCTGTTAAATAAAACAAAAATTGACAGATCTTATTCGTTGTTTGATTTTAGCGTGGAAAAATATATTCCATGTGTATATAGTTATTAGGAACTTACCTCGTGGTTATTGTGTACAAATTTATATGCGCAATTAATCACTCAACTTACTGTTTTGTTATTAAGGCAACTGAGTATTTGACTTTAGTACAAGAAGCTGCAATTTTCAAAGTTTTGTTCGGACATGCTTGCCTATTTAATGCGAATAAACCTCTTCCTTGGCCAATTCGTTAATTTATCTGACACGCCCACTTAATGCTCACAAAACGAAACTATTTATTAAGTAATTCATTTAAACAAGTTATGATGAGCAAGTGAACACGCCTTAATCCAACCGCGAAAACTAATAAGTCTGCCAGCTTACGCCTAACTTAGACACACTTATGCACCAAAACAACAAACTAATGATGTAAAATAGTACAATGATCTTTTAATAACGTAAGAAAATCTATCTATTACAGACTTACAGTTGTTCAATTATATATATATATATATATATATATATATATATATATAGTCCGGAATTACTCGAAATATTTAGACAAACTGTTACGGCGACAATATCACGTAAAAGAATACAAGAACAAATGAAATCTAAAAAAGTTAATCAACCTATTCAAAAGAAAGTATTTACAAAATCTAAATTTAGACATTTGTAATCCGCAGACAAATTTTAATAATTTGATATGCGCATAATTTAGTAAAAAACGCTCTTATCTCTGTACGAATATGTTTACTTAATGCTGATATATTTGGTTGCATAAATGAATTAAACTTTTATGACCAAAAAGCCGAAACATGTAGTTTTTAAGTAGAATGTGGTGAATGCAATTTTTGCGCCAATTAAAATTCAACAGTGTGCAAAATTTCAGGATAATTTATTGCTTCCATTTGAATGCGACCCGTTTCAATCTGATCAAAATCGCTTTCAAGGAACTTAACCTTAAAACACGCCCATATTATGTATAAGTAAATAAAAAGTTTATCTCTGGTGTAATAATAAATTTTAGTGTCATTAATAAAACAGAATTTTTTATTTGAAATTACTGTTCAACGTACCATAGTGTAGCAACAAAAATAACAACAAATCGGAAATTTCGAGTCCGTGACCACAAACGATTTGGAATGTAATTCTTTAGATTGCGCACAAAATACTGGATAATACACCAGTAGCTCCAAAATATATGCTCACCTTAGTCTGAGTATCCGTTTCTACGGTGAAAAGTGAAGGTTTAGTTGTGAATAAAGTTTTGAAATTCCGGCAGTGATATGCCTGTAATAAACGTCTTTTTATCATTCTCATAAAGCCAAATTTTTGTTAATTAATCAAACTTCCGAAGATTGTGGTATTCCTTTTACCAAATAAATTATCGTTGTCTGTCTAGGCGTGGCATTGACAACTACTCAATTTTTTACCCTATTACAAATAGAGTCATACGAGACTAAATTTTAAAATGGGACTGATTAGTTTCATTGCTATTTAAAGTTTCGTAATCAGCACATTGTTGGAAATTCATCATTTTCGCTTCCTACATAATTTAGCAAATCTGTTAGGTTATGGACAATTAACCGACATTTTTCTTATTAGGAACTCGTAAGCATGAAAATTTTAACTCCATTAATTCACGATTCGTGCATCTTATTTGATTAAGCATACGGCGACCAACCATAAGTGCATTCATGTATTAGCATGTGCTACCGTTTTACCTTTTCGTAAACTGTGTACCGGTCTTTAAAATTATAGTAGCAAAGAGCCAGCATTTACTTCGGAGTTGACTATTATCAGACACCACAATAGAATATATATTTTTCTGTATTTGCATATCAATTATTCAAACATAATAATTTTAAATAAGAAACATTTTATAATGCATGGATGCAGTATGTGATGGAATCCCGATTGACGAAGCATAAAAATTTGCTGCGTGAAAAAAAATACTGATGTTGCTCGTACATCTATAATTGAACATAGCTCGTCCTGTGACAATTGCGACAAGCTAATAAAACTCTTTTCAATTTAAATTAAGGCTGGCTGAATGGAAATGTTTCACTATTTGGAGGCTCTCACCATACATAGACCTTATTGTTGATACAAAAACAATTGGTTTTTACTTCGGTATTGCCACGGGTCTTTCCAAGCCCCCATCAAAGCTGTGTTTAGTTATGATTTTTCTAATTTTATTTTCTACACTTATGTTTCCGTGCAATTTATGTGAGTTTTTAATTTGTGTGTAAACAGCGTTTATTCCTGTGCTCTTTTTCACCAGTAAATATTTTGAAATGATAGGGTAAATGTGCTTCTGTGTAATATATGAGGTACTTTTCGAAATTTATATATTGGAAAAAATGCTGTACGTACAAGCCTTGTCATTAAACTTGATACAATTATGAGACTTTATATGTACAAGATCTGTGTACAGTTGATATTGTAACAATTGCCGATACTAACTTATAAATATTCAAATAAAATCCCATCCACAAACACTGGCATGAATCTGAACGAACACATAATTTTCCTTTCATTTCACAAAACTGAATCAATAGGCTATTTAAATGAGCGCAAAAAAACGACATCCACAGTTGAGTAAAGTTAAAGTAAGTATCGCAAAAATTAATATATATAAAATATCAGTTAACGGCTGCGCTGTTGTTATTTTCAGTTACCAGGTTCATGCATTCAGTAGTATGAGACGATTGCTTCTTTCTTTCTCAAGATAATTTAGCATGTATCAGTTAGTTAATTAGTAGGGAATCGGCTTCTATAGCTAAATGACATGTAAGTGGAAACACTTGCTACAGATTATTTACATATTACAAGTAAACAATCGGTGATTGCGCGGGTGGTGGTAAAAGTTTTTTAAATCAACTTTTCGAGTTTGAAGTAAACACAATTGGATCGGTATTTGCTTAAACCTCGCAAACTTGGTTTAAAGAGGAGATTACTTATATTCACGGAACATAACGTCGCCGGCAATAATAGTGTAATCTAAATATACCAAAACTTTAAACAAGCTCGATATTACCTATGATGGCGAGTTGTTGTTCTTCAACATGTTATTGGTGTACATAGAAGTATTATTTGAATGATTACCTAGGTTATATTTCAACTCAGATATTTATTCTCTTTATAGAAGATAAATATTTAATTAACAGAAATTGTTACCGAAATCACCTTATACTAATGGTCTATTTAAATCGATTCTAATCTTACCTCATTCGCATAAATTTGCTTTTTTTATAGTGTAATAAATACTTATTCAAACAGTGAAAGTAAAAATGCACCATGTGTTAATTGGTATCGATTATTGCAAGTAATTTTGGTTCAGGCATAAAATGTTAATTTATTAAATGGAACTGTTGGTAGCATCAAGTATTTTCCAAGCTGTCATGTCCGAAAGTTTTACTTATAAAGTCGCAAAGTTCTCTCAGTACAGGATACTCACGTCAAGTTGGCTCTCATATCTGGTTTTATATGTAATGAGTCATTCAGTTTGAATAAAAAGATGTAAATCGCTCCAACTTCTAAATTCATAAAATTACCGTTAATAATTATCGCTCCTATTTATACCAATTTTGTTAGCAATAAATATTACCATTCTAATCAATGTGCATAGAACATGTAATTGATTTAGATGCAAATCCTGCCTCTATCTAAAAGGTTTTGACGAAGAACCAGTTATATTCGTAAAATGTGATCCAGTTCAACTGGTGCTTAGCGTGTAAACTAGAAAGAATAATATAAAAATGAATACAAAATCTGTGTGCGAATGTTTATGTAATATTTAGTTCTGTTACAAGTGCTAATATCCAAAAAATCCCAGCTACTGTTTTTCTATAAATGCTGGCAATACTTAGTAGAGTCCATCTCATTATTTCACCTTTACTTATGTGGTCAAATAACGTTTAGCTATTTAGCCTATGAGAAAAACATGTATTAATTTACCTTTTTAATATGGCGAATCGGGTGTTACTTGATAGCAATATAGGAAATCAGATCTTAATAAACAAATTACATCTAAATAATAAATGCATACAATAATTCGTCAAACATAGCTCACGAATTAAATTGCAAAACAAGATAGAAAAATGTAAACATGGAGGGAGTGTGAGAGAAGGGAAAAACCAATAATTTGCGTGCGCCACCTCCAGTTCAAACTCAGTGTCTTAACATACTTCTTCCGCTTGCATAAATCCGAAAGCTATTTGTTTATCCATAAAGCTTCGTATGTGACTACATTCATTTAGCTATTGCATTTAGTAATTATTTTAAATGCTAAATCTGGAGTACATACGTGTGAGATTTCAACGATGTCTTGCGCAATCGCAGACGTGTACTCATCATTTGATTTGAAACTGGCATTTAAGTTGCAATGTTCTTTCATTCGACAAATTAACCGTCTGGTCGATCGGCCTACATAAGTTGATCGAGAAATTGCGCATATATATTGGTAAATTATGTTTTATGTCGATAAAAACGGCTGCTTCTCTTTGATTGGGGGTAACGGCAAGTATGGTAGTTAAGTAATTCTCGGAGTTTAACTTTATTAAATGGGATATTTTGGTAGACTGCTTTCTTTTCTGGTCCGAAATACGTCTGTTTTTGTTTACTTCCCTTTTTAATAATTGATTCAATTAATTGTCTAGGATAGCCATTAGAAATTAAATCGTTAATTGCTTTATTATATTCATTGTCTATTGCCTTTACCAGCGTGTTGGATTTTGATGTCTGCATCTCCGCTGATATCTTTAAGCGCATTTAGATGTTGCTTTGTCAATGCATGCTGTTCTGCGCATTTGGATGATTTCAAATCTGAAGTCTGGTCAACTAATACAGCCTTGGGACAATTTTTATAATAAGTACTCCTAGGTTTTATGTCGCCTCTTTGCTCAAACAGCAATTCAAATGCTGCCTCTAAATCAACATCGCATTTAGTAGAAGGATGTATTCCATAATTTTGGCCCATCGATAGTGCCTTCATTGTTATTCGATCGATTGGTATTTCTGATAATTTAAGCACACGTTTAACAATAACAGTCGGTATTAAATCACGCTAAACTACAGGTTTTATATCATTTACTAATTTCTTCAATATTCTTGTTATGCCTTTCGTCCTAACAGCTATCAAAAAAATCAGAAATCTCGTTCTGGTAAAAAGACTTAATTCATCCAATACACAAGATACACAAAAGATTTTTGCCCGTAACACTGTTTAATCATCGTTTAACTGCTCAATTTTTGAATATGCCACATCTTGTAAGATTTCTTCGATTGACCCGTAGTTTGGAATTGAGTAAAGTCTCACACTCTACACAAGCTTATCTTATTATGCACGAAAGACTTACGGTTTCATTTTAATGGAAGCATCTATAAACAGACTGATGGTGTGGCAATAGGGATCCATTTACCTCTAGTGCTAGTTCTAAGGCATATAGAGGACAAATCAGAATGGAGTGCGTTACGTAAATTTGCTCAATATATTTGTTACGTGGATGATATTTTCCTTGTTCTTAAGAATAGGTCGCAATCACAAACATTTCTTTAAAATTTCAAAAAAGCACTTAAGAATATCGGTTTCATGTCAGAGCACGAAAATGTCAAGTAACTGCCTTTCTTAGATGTACTTTTAAAGAAAGATACCAATAGCAAATTTAATAGAACATTTCACCAAAAACAAACCTGGTCTGCACAGTGTTTGCATTACAAAAGTTTCGTGCCGTTTTAAAATAGATAATGGACAGTTCGTGGCTGTTTTTCAAGAATTGATAGGTTGGTTAGTCAAGATTCCACAGACAATGAATATAATAAAGCAATTATCGATTTAATGTCTAATGGCTATCCTCGACAATTAATTGAATCAATTATTAAAAAGGGAAGTAAACACAAACAGACGTATTTCGGACTAGAAAAGAAAGAAGTCTACCAGAATATCCCATTTAAGGAGAATGCAGTTTAACGAATAGCTCAAAAGAAAGTTGAAGCGGCATTGACATGCAAATTTAATGCACCTGAATTCCGAGTGTTAATTAAAGTTCCACACGTGCTGTTACCCGCAATCAAAGGCAAACATCAAATTTTATTTACCATTATACATGTGCAATTTCTCGATCAACTTATGTAGGCCGATCGACCAGACGGCTAATAACCTGAATGAAAGAACATTGCAACTTAAACGCCTGTTTCAAATCAAATAATGAATACACGTTACAATTGCGTAACACATCGTTGAAATTTCAAACGTATGTTCTCCAGATCTACCAATTAAAATAATTAATAAATGCAATAGCAAAAGAAAGTTAGCCACATACCAAGCTCTATGGATAAACATATTGCAGCGGGATTTATGCAAGCAGAAGAAGCATGTTCAGACACTGAGTTTGAACTGGAGGTGACGCACGCAATTTATTGGTTTTTTCCCCTAATTTCACACTCTCCATGTTTACACATTTCTATCTTGTTTAGCTATGCAATTTGTATATAAAGAGATGTTCATTTGTAAATAATTTAGAATAAAATAAGAAAGAAGCGATTCTTGTATCTGATAAAATTTCGATTTATTTTTGCACATGAAAATTGTTCTATGTAATTTATTAAGGCTCGCATTTCAAAAGAATATATATATATATATATATATATATAATATTACTTAAGGAAGATTTGTAACTAAATTAGATAATAATAACATTTATGAACAGTAAATCAGCACAGCCAGGTGCAGGAACTTGAACTCCAGGAAACAAAACAAATGTCGAGTCAGCTAACTTATGATAGAGGCAAAATACAATTAGGCAGGCTACATATGAACTAAAATGCATGAAACGAGTAATAAAATATTCCTGCTTGATTTTTCAAACTGCTTGAAAATGTATGTGTTAGTTTAGAAAAATGGAGGTCTTTTAGATATATGCATGTTTAAGACCAGTAAGTACGTGGGACCGAATTTTATTTCAATTTGCGAAGATCAGATTTGTCAGGCTATATTTGAATTAATATTGTGCAAACCGGCTGACATAAGAAATACATTCTTTCCTCGAACTGCGTTAGGACGAATAAATTTCCTTTTGCCAAGAAAGACGCATTAATATCAATAAAAATCAGTGCACGGAAGCTCCAGAAATACTTCCTGTCAATTAAGTTACATTTGAACCATAAATGATCGAAAACAGTAATATCATCAACATCTGTTGTTTCAGACATTTTTTGAATAATTGCGCAGTGCGGACGTTAACTTGAGTTACTTCACGAGTTGCGTTCGTGGAAACTCTCAACATCTTTTGTTCTCTATGTGCTCGACCATGTATTTTTGCGTTAGGAATATGACACAATATTATAAATATAAATAATTCTAAGGAGTCGTTGTTAAAAAAAACAGTGACTATTGAATGACCTATATAAGTCAAATGTAGCAAGAATTATTATTTTGTCTAAACCTTCACGCATAATTAAGTTATTAGTAATTAAATAACGTATGAGTGATTGAGTTCAACACCTTGTCTATATATATGGATATTTTATTGGCCTATTAAGGCAGAATTTTATACTATACTCTTTCCTAAATTAATCTATAAAGTACAAAAGAAAATCAGATGCGTTTCATCTGGATGGCTAGCTTCGTCCTTATTTTAAACTTATCAGGTACTTTCCTAGTATCTATCTTTTTCATGGAAAAATTTTGTCGCTGTCCAGTGAAAACACGCTAAACATTTATTTGCTTTGAGATTTGGCTTAAAGTTGTATATTGAGTTGAATACAAGTTCTTTTCCTTTTTATGACTTTCTGTAAGTTGGCGAAATCTTCTTTGATCTTGCAAATTAGCGCACCATATAATAAATATCTGGCTTCTCATAGACTAACGGTCTATTTATTGATTTAATTATTTTCTTTCATTAAATGGTGAAATTAAAAAATACGCATTAATAAAAGTGGATTTAATTATTTCTGTTGTATTTTTGAACATGCTTTTGGTCTAAATAATTTATTATGCTATATGAACATTATTCCTATTAATGTTTTACATATATACACATATATATATATATATATATATATAAATATATATATATATATATATATGCCAATCAGCAAAAAAAGAAATAAGTAAAACCGAGTCAGATTTGTTGCCACGCTCATAATCAAATCAAAACCCAGGATTAATTTAAATGAAAGATTGTAAACCGAAGTTTATTAATCTCGATATATATATATATATATATATATATATATATAGTCAGTATAAACTACACATTGCTTAAGGTAGCAAAGGCAGTTCGTAAAGATGATTGATTTGGCCATAGTGGGAAATAGTAAAGTACTTGCAATAATTTTCACGACTAGCGCATTCGTCCTATACCAATTAAGCTATATATATATATATATAATATATATATATATATATATATATATATATATATATATATATATATATATATATATACATAAATCAATCATAAAAGCACGTACGCACCTGCATCTTAGCTTTACAATGTATTTGTCATTGAAATTTCAGCATGATCTCCGTTAGACAATTCACTGTCATGCTTTTATAATCACAACAGCCTGCCGAAACTCTTCAGTTCAGTTAACATTAAAATATCCCTTTTTCGCTCGATTGATCATTTGATAAGTGAGGCTAGAATATGTCAGCTGGTTCTGCCATATATAAGATAAACCGATATTTTCTTAATTTCGTCCATTAAATAGAATAATTATTGATTAATATAAAAATTCTGTAAATAATTGTATTTAATTAAAAATATATTTCAGTTGTTTTTGTTTCTTAACTTCATGAAGTCATAATTACAATTTAGTAAAAATATTTTATAATCGATATTTGTAAGGGAGTTTATTTTCCAGCAAATTTACAGAAGAGGATAATACGTATGAAACTATTTCAGGCAGGCTAACACAAGTCAGCAATATTTTCGGCATTTAATTAATTAGTATTACGTTTATTGGACGACCAAAAGAAAGTAGCAACAAAATTCATAATGAAACGCCTATAATTAATTAGTGTGTTACATTTTACCATTATGTTCATAAACAAGAAGTATTTTTACGAATAATATTATTAATATTCACATTTTTATAAATTTTTGCGCAAATTGTAACTCTTAAAACGATGTAATACTTTGAACTACTTCGCGACCAACATAATTGACAGAGTTTTTCCAGTTGGTGGTAATAAAATTTTAAAACCAAATTTACAGCTTTTAAATCAACTTTAATTTATGATATTATTCAGCCTCGCTGTGTTGGGATGCTTCCATCCAATAAGACAACAGGCACATATTTTTCATTTATTTCTTATCTAACTAATATATATATATATATATATATATATATATATATATATATATATATATAAGCATATACAATTGATTATCGAGACAACTTTATTTATGATTAAAGCTTCAGAATTCAAGACTTGTTCGATTTTTATTTTGTTACCTTTCTATTGTTGATGTAAATCAGATTAAACAAATTATATGTAAATAAAAACTTGAATAATCAGTTTATGACTTTTACAAATGTCTGTCTTAATCAATTTTATACGACAATTATTATTTGTGGACTATTTCTAAACGTTTTCACCTGAAATTCACACAGGAAATCTGTTTTTATATAGAGGAACAAACAAACAGAAACA
Source organism: Eudiplozoon nipponicum (assembly GCA_029291075.1). Classification (NCBI taxonomy): domain Eukaryota; kingdom Metazoa; phylum Platyhelminthes; class Monogenea; order Mazocraeidea; family Diplozoidae; genus Eudiplozoon; species Eudiplozoon nipponicum. The sequence continues at coordinate 49,567 of JAQBSW010000620.1, read as the reverse complement.
TGGATAAATTTTTAAAGGACAAATTTAGTCCAAAAATTTCCACTGAGGCTACTGATTAAATATAAACTTAAGTTAAGCCCAAACAAGATTACGCTATTCGATTATTAAAATCCATAATACCTCTTCACTCAACTCCATGCAGAAGCAAACAATCTTTTCCATCTAGAAACAATAATTTTTTCCTAAACGAGAACCAATTGCTTATAATTGCACTAGCCAGCAATTTGGTTATAACTTAACATATTCTACAATTTGTTCACCAGGTCAACGTAATATACTATTTATAACAATGTTAAGTTAAAATGGATATAACGTAATATTTTTCATGAGGCTTTGCCAACACGCAGAAATAACGAACATAACCTTACAAACAAGCACCCATTGATTGAGCAGATGGTTTACAAGCTTGAAGTAAATACCAATCCTATTGTATTTAACCAGTCGTCGAACAAAATAGCCAAACTACCTCACAACAGTTTACCTGCCACAATAAAAAAATTTTGGTTAAAAATAAAAGAGAAATTAACGGATTCAAATGAATTTTCTTCGTCTACAACGTCAACGATATCATTTGAATCCTCCTCAAGTGAAAGAAATAAATTTATTAAATCACACAGATCCTTTAGTTTTAATTAATTTTTAAATGGCCACTTTTCGTATTTCTATGCATTGATAACAAAATAATTAATTAAATTTTATTCAACAATTTTGCAGAATAGATTTATTTCCATTTCCTTTTTTCTTATCTTTTATGAAATATTTTATAAAAAAACGTTTAATTTGTATTAATTTTGTCGTACTTCATTATTATTTCTACTTGAACGATAAACATACCTAGAGTTCAAAGCTTTTATTTTTTAATTTTAAATTTTGAAAGCCTTTATGCGAAAAAGACCAACCTAAAATTAAAGCAGAAAAATAGCTTGTTGCGTATTTTTCTTTTAGAAGAGCTTTGTGTCATTGTGTCGTCAAATTGTTGAGCCGAATTTTCCAGCCAAGAAAAATATATATGAGAGACAACTAGAAGTGTGAACTGCAGATATAATTTTACTTACCTTACTTTAAATTTGATATTTGACCTTTGTTAGAAAGTTACAAATATGTTACCACAAAAATCGAATTGCGTTAATATGTGGATCAAAGTTAGATTTACTATGATAAATGACTGGATATATAAAATAGGATGAGAGTTATCTGATGCTCACAAATTGGATTACATGAATCAGTATTACGATCCACGCAATGAATGCTTTGTTAAGTATTATTACATAACTTAGGTAGATAAACTTTATTCAAGTGTGTTGTATCACTACCCGCCCAATCAATTACTTTTTACTTGTATAACAAATATAAAAATTTTCTAATTTCCTTAACCTTTGACAACCACGAATAAGTTTCTCATGCAATTTGTTATCATAATTTTGTATAACAAGAATACCGAATATAAAATGGAGATTACCAAATATTTGTTTATAAATAAGACAATGCAATATTTTTTTCGCGCTTTTCAAAACTATGCATTAATTTTTAAATTAGTACTACTTATAGACAAAAAATTATATTATCAACAAACTTTACATAACACAAAAATGTGATTTTAAATTCTATCAAGGCAGGATTTGTTTTACCTATATGTTGCCAGTATAAATTAAAATTTGCAGGAGTTAAAAAAAACCAATTCGTCAAGTATATCGGTTTTCTTCGTGTGGCACTTATCTTTTACTTGCCACAATTTCCGTGAGCAGGGCTCAAACAAGGGTACACTATATTGAAAGTATTTCAATTTAGCCATCTAGCCACCTAATCTGCGCACTACAAGCGACTTTCAGTTATATGCCTCTTTATGTTTCTCGATGGGTATTTCCTCTTGGTGGAGCTGCTTTGATTTCGCTTTTTCCCAAAAGTTAAAAAGTGGCCATTCCTATATGTCATTATAGAACGGCCAGCATGATACTTTGAGGCAGTGATACCAATTCTGTTTTGTATTCCAGGTCCAACACCTTAGGGGCCTTAAGAATATGTGCGCAAAAATGTTACATCTGGTTCAGTATTCACTAATTAATAGTTCGCGTGTTGATAACAATTAATTAATTAAACGAACATTGATTACGCGAGCGGTGATAAAAATTACTTTCAATCAAGGATGCGATCTTGATATAAACACCTGACCCATTATGTATATGCATTTTTCAGTATAAATTAAGTGTGGTAAAGGCAATTCACCCAGTAGACCGGTTTCGTCTTTATTAGGAACTCATCACGTACTGGCCAGAATTTGCTGCGGACAGGTCTCGAACCTGGGCACGTCTGCTACGGAATTTGGTGTTCTAATAACTGAGCCACCCTGCCGCACATACACACAATTTCATTTATATACTAAGTAATGTTCCTTGGTTATCCTTTACTTTAGGTAGAACCACTAGAGCATTCATTCAGCTTTAAAGTTTCAACTAACCAATCTGTCATTATAGAACAGATACCAAGTTACATGATGAAGTGTCGTTGAAATGAACACTCAATATAATTAAACGAAAATTGGTTGCACGGGCGGTGATAACGAATACATTTAATCAAGATTGCGATATTGATATAAACACCTGACCCATTATGTACGTATATTTGTCAGTACAGCCCAATATTTGTTTAATGATATAACGTAGTACCAATCCCATAATGCAGAATTTGGCCCTACCTGAAGGAAAGGCTAACCAAAAACCATTTGTTGGTATATAACTGTAAATTGTGTGTAGCGTGCGGCAGAATGGCTCAGTGGTTAGGGCACCAGATTCTGAAGTAGACGTGCCCAGGTTCGATGTCTGACCGCGGCAAATTCTGGACAGTACGTGATGAGTTCCCAATAATGGCGAAACCGGTCTTCTGGATGAATTGCCTTAACCACACTATAGAATACTTAGTTCATACTGACAAATGTATGCACATAGTGGATCAGGTGTTTATATTAATTTCGCAAACTTTATCGAAAGTAATTGTTATCACCACTCGCGAAACCTATGTTCATTTAATTATATAAATGTTCATTTTAATACCACTTCCACTTGTAACGTGTTATTTGTTATATAATGAGAGACTGAGGATGGTTAGTTTTAACTTTAGGGATAAAGGGATACTATATAGGCTCTAATTAAGGAAAAGGCTAATCAAATTCATAAGTTAATGTACAACGGAAAATTGTTCATAGTGTGCGGCAGGTTGGCTCATAGGTTAGATTCTCAGATTCCAAAGCAGATGTGCCCAGGTTCGAGCCCTGACCACCGAAAATTTTGGACGGTGCGTGTTGATTTTTAAATAATGACGAAACCGGGCTATGCAATACTTAGTTTATACTGACAAATGTATGTGCATAATGGGTCAGGTGTTTATATCAAGATCGCAAACTTGATTGAAAGTAACAGTTAATCAAATTAAGTTTGCAAGTTTGAAATAAACATCAATGCCATTTTACATAATCAGATGCACATCTCTTTAAAATTATTGTAAGTCACACGTAGGGACGACCTTCTATGATCTTTATCACAACACGTCAGAATCATTACAAATAAGGATCAAACCGCAACGCATGTATATAAAAAATTGTGCAACAGATCAAGTGTAGTGTATGCAAGGTAACAAGGAGTGAGTGTTGTTTTTCTGATGTTCTATGTCTTGTTTATGCTTTGCCGTTAAAACATTAATAGCTTGTTTGTTGCCATGCTCTGACGTTCATCTTAGAAGGTCAAAACATGTCAGCATGTGTGACTGGCGCAGATCTCCTTTCGCTTGACGGATTTGATACAATCGGATTGTTTAGTTTTTGATTTTACTAACTTGAATAAAATAAGCTTGTCTACTTTCGGTTATTTTTGCTTATTTAACTTTATTCATTTGGAAGCTGTATTATTCCTTGATTTGAGGATGCTTACATGTATGACTTGAACATCATATGTCCTAAACGTCTAATAAAATAGCGTACTTTTTAAGAAAGAAATATAGATAATAACGAATTTAGCATTGCGCAATTGCGCGAAGAGATAAACAAAGCTAATGAGAAGACAACCAAAGAATTCATTTTCTAGGTTTGAAAATCACACGTGAACTCGAGAGCAGTACCTCATATACGGTGTGCATTGAAGTACCATTTACGCGACAGTAAATTTATTGAACATGAGCACTCGTCGAAGGATAAAATTGGAACTCAGTGACAAACTGGAGAATTATTACTTATTCAAATACTTCCTTTTTTTCGGTCAGCTTGTGAAAATCATTCGTCAAATGATTTCATATAATGGAGTGAAAGAACATTGCAATTTAATCGCGTATCAAATTGACTTGTTAATACTTGTTTGCAATTGTGCTGCAATTGAGTGAAACTGGGTGCGTATATTTAAAATATCTCACTTTAAAGGTACATTATAAATCCAAAAACAGAAATGAGTAAAAAATATGTGGAGCAATATGGATTAAAAATTGCCGCCCGATTAATGCAGCGACAAAAAAAATCGAACGTTCGAGCTGATTTGGAGGTGAGTAATGTAAGTATTTTAGCTTCTTCATAATTGACATAATCACCTCTTATTCTCCTATGTTTTATTTTATTATAATTTATTTGTTTTTAATTTGTGTAAACGCGAGGAATAATTGCGAAATAATTGTTTTCCCTAGCTGACAATATTTCCTCAAACGTTTTTCCATTTGAAAGATCCTATATGCAAAATATATATCAGAAGCGAAGTGTAAAAATTGTAAACAGTAAAGTCCAACCCAGGTGCCAACCACACGAGTACAAAAATATGATCTCCTAGGCGAGATGTAAGTCATATCTTTATGCTTTAACATGATTCAGAATTATTATTTATGAAAGAAACATTAGCTGATCGAATAACCTCCTAATTTTATGCGTTTTTGAGAAATGTTTAGTGTCAAATAAATGTATTAATGATTAATAAATTTTACAAAATTCACACATGAAAACAAAATATATTACGTAGTTAGATAAAACACGGTTCTCAAACTAGCTTGTGTTAGTAATATGTTTTTTTGTTATTTAAATTTGTCAGGAAATATTTTGTATAGTGCAATTAATTTATCAAGTACAAAAAAGCTGGTTCCTAATTAACTTCCATTTATTTCAATTATTTCACAAATGCCGTAAAATAATAGTTACCCTCTCAGTTAAAAAGTAAAAATGTTCTTATAAAAACATACACGTAAATCCGATAAATGAAATTATTCTCATAGATCGGTAAAATCTGGATTCCTTTACATTTCCAGGGGCACAGCTTGTCTTTTGCATTGATTTATATGGTAAATATAAATACATTAAGGAGTAAAATAATTGTAAAGAGATCTGTCTTGAATGAGGATATCACATTTGCCACGAGTTGTTTTATTCTTTGAGTATGGTATCAACACAGACGCTGGAAATGGAAATGATGATCAGAAAATTTGGGGAATATTGCGGAAAAACTTGGTTCAAAAGCATATTCGAACAATCTATCCGTGGACAGCTTCAGAGTGATGGGAAGAGTGAGAACCCATAAATCAATGCCAAAAACAAGCTGTGTATCTGGAAATGTAAAAGATTCAAGATATTACCGACTTAAGTACGATGATCATTTATAATATACTTCAATGCAAACTTTCTTAAATCAATCTCGGTTAAATATAGCACTATTAATTTTGCTTTAATTAATACATTGATCGGGATAAATCTTTTTTTTTATTTAAAATTTATGAATTAAAGTGATTGACGTACTAAATACTTTTGAGTAATTTATACACATTACTTAGACTTCGCAAAGTTTTAGAATGTTGGTCAGTTTTGAAAATGGCCTGTTATTCACCCAAAATATAATTCACAGTAAATCCGCGTTCAATTTTCTTTAAAAATCATGATAAACATTCATCGATTGATTTAAATGAGTTTATCGCAACAACACTGATAGAGAAGAATTATTTTATTAATTATTTATTTTTGCATTAAATGTGATATTAATTAACTTGTTTGACAATAAATGTAACAAATCCCAGAATTGTTTATTTTTCTTATAGCAGCGTTTTTCTAAACAGTCACACATTTAAATGTAACAATAGTTGCACACTTTTTTAACAAAATATAATTTCACTATTCAAGAACAATTTTTTTGAAATAAAGCTCTAAGCATGATGTTTCGAAACACCTTAAATTATTTTTAGAAGCCTGTTGTTACAAATATATTTTATTAAATAAAATTATAGTAGAAATGAAAGAAACTCAATCCAGTACTATTTCGATTCATATTGTGTAAATAAATAGACACTTTACAAAAGAATTTTAAGTAGAAGGCCTTCCAGTTTAAGTTATGTTTTTTCGATTTTTTGCGTATCATGTTTAATATTTTAGGCAGATTAAAACTAAAGTTAAACAATACTTTTCAGAACACCCACTGACTAGAAGTGTTATTGAAGTTCTAAATTATTTGAAAATGAGTATTAATCACTCTATTAATGTAGCATCTATTCAGATTGAAATGAACTTTTGATTTTCAATGCGATAAATTATTCTATTATTCAAATTTACATTTTTAACTATGCTGACCTGAAAGTTTAAAATAAAGTTGTGATATTTTAAGCTGGCATTTTTCTGTGTTCTACTATGCATAAATGTCCTATGGGAATGTTATATATATATATATATATATATATATATATATATATTCTTCAATACTTGTGTAGTATAACTTTTTCTTTACACAAGATGCTAAAAATATAACATTGATATAAGGTACTTAAATCAAAACATTCCTCATCTACAATTTCCATGGCAAACAAAGTGGTCCTAATTCGAAATTCTCTAGACTTAAAACGTGAACCACAAAATAGTATGAACAAACTGTTGTTGGCAATAAAATAGAAACAATTTTTTTAATTTAAATTGTATTTGGTTATAGTTTCACTTCAAATTAATCTTAAATTATTATATAACGTTTATCATATTTAAACTCTAGAAAAGTATATTGTTCTTTGAAACGTAAATATGTGCATCATAAAACTAGAAGAGATAAATAATAGACGGCAATGGTAGTAATTACAAATCTTGAAGTCAAATTTTTAGATAAGATTTACACACCAAAATTTATTCATTTAACAAATTGCGCAATCTGACACATTTGACTGGCGATAGCTTAGCTAAGTTATGCAATTCGTAGAATAAACTCGGATTTTTTATTTTCTCAAGTATGCATACTTGATTTTAAAAAAAAGGGTTGGTTGGAATATAAAGTTAAAGATCTTGTGTGAAAGAATCTTATTAAACCGCCTCATCAACGGCTCGCTCTATTCACGGATGAAAACAAACACAATTTAGTAAAACATATGTATAACAGCTTATTTAAATGAAAATAAATTTCATATTTTGACGCTTTTCTTTAAACATTTTAATGGACACTTTTAAAAGGAGAATTTTATCGCCAGATTCCATTTGGACAGAAATAGTTGATTTTTCATAGAAATATATTTTAAAATAAGCTAGACGAGATTAAGTTGAATTGCATTTGTTATATGAACTTAAATCAAATCAGAATTTGCCACAAACAGGACTCGAACCTAGGACCTATTTGCGGCAGATTCTGGACAGTACGTGATGAGTTCCCAATAAGGATGAAACCAGTCAACTGGATGAATTGCCTTTTCTACATTATACAATGCTTAGTTTATACTGACAAATGTATATACATAATGATAAAAATGTTTATATCAACATCGCAGCATTGATTTAATTTACTATTATGACCACCCACGCAGACATTGTTCATTTAATTATGGTCATTTATGCTATACTGTTGTTTAAATCAAGTTCGCGATCTTAAGATAGAAACAAATACTATTTTACCTAAGTAGTCATACAACATAGCAAGAATACAGTCAGTCACACGTAATAACGCGTTTCGTACTTCTATGCTCATCATTAGAGCACGACGACAACTGACTAACAAGGATCAAACCGCGATTCCTACACAACAGATACGCGGCTATTACTCCAAATAGACTAGCATAAACTGCCATGGATTGGAAATACCGACCACCCCAGCTAATTGATGTGCATTCATGAGCGCTATAGACTGAGAACCGCCTATAGATTGCTAGCTTATTTTATTAAAACAAAACAATCTTTGAAAATAATTTTAAATGACACTGATTTTACAAAAACAATGGCATAAAGTTGAGTTTCCGTGAGTTGCGCTAACGGGTTGTTGTTTTGCACTACCAGTTTCGCAAAGATCCGAATGATTACCATTTCCATGTACGCATCAATCTGGTCCTCGTTTTGGCTGGGTGCGCATTCGTCCCTTTCTTCCGAAGGCTTCAACATCATTCATACTAATCACTGGAAATTAGGTACGATCTAATCTTCGTTGACCGGCTACGTTTCAGAACAGCATTTCCCGTTCCGTCATCAGGCCACTATATACAACACACAACTCACAATAGCAGATTTAAGCAGATTTGCTTAAATCTGTTATTCTGAGTATTGTGCTGTATATAGTTGCCTGATGATGGAACCGGAAATCAGGTTCCGAAACGTCGCCAATCCATGAAGATTAAATCGTGCCTCATTTCCATTGGTTAATGTGAACGATGGTGAAGCCTTCCGAAGTAAGGGACGAATCCACACCCAGCCAAAACGATGACCAGATCGATGCGTACTTGGAAATGGTAATCATTCGGTTCTTTGCGAAACTGGTAGTGCAAAACAACAGCCCGTTAGCGCAACTCACGGAAATTCAACATATGAAGCTCGCACTGCGCACAAATCATTCAAAACAATGTCATAAATTGTTATGCTTATTTTATTTATTCCTGAGAAAAATTTGACAGTTAACTTACCAAACATCGATTTTACATAGAAACTTTGCCATCATTATGTTTGAAAGTGTTTCATTGTTTTTAGAACAAAAGAAAATTTTGAAAACCCATTGAGTTTAGCAAAACTAATTATACTGATTTATAATCAGACTTAAGATAATCGACTTCACTAAAAATGATCAAAATAGCTGCAATAGCCTGTGCTAACACGATACACAAAGGCCGTGATAAAATGGAACTAGTCTAAATTAAGCTACTAAAGAAACCAAAAGAATAGTGACTTTTTTGTCTAAACTATCGTCAAGTGCCAGGCATTCTAAAGCAAGAAATATTTAGCATTCTTCAAAATAACAAAATTATTTGCTGATTTCTTTTTCTTATATGCATTGTATCAGAATTGTAATAAAATAATTACGATTTGAGGCTAACCATTTAGTTTCAAATTTTTCGTATCGGAAAAGCGATGTCAAGGTTTCTTTCCTGACATTACCAGTTCACATATAACCAGGATTTCCAATGTCTTCGGACAACCAAAGTGAAACTCATTGCTGGCACGTTAAGAGGCAATTTGTTCTACCAGACGAAAGAACTAAGAGGTTTTCTTGCACTTTCAAAACCCTGATTGTTTTGGGCCTATTGTGTTCCTTAGTCTTAGGCAGTAGACAAGCTAGTACTAGGATGACTGTGAATACAAATCATGCATCTGCACTAGAAATGTGTGGCTAAGTGTTCTTTTATGTCTCACTCAAAACCATTACAAATTGAACAATTTGTAACTCTACACAGCATCGACTGGCTTGTGGAGCGAACCGGGCTCCAATATCTGCTGAGCCTTGCAAGGTGGATAACCTAAGAATATTTGATTTGGATTAACCAGATAGACAGCTCCAAAGTCATTTCTGATGAAGGACCAGTACCATTGCATAGAGTAAATAATTAGAGGCGACGGCTATAGGCCAGTTAGTGCCTGATTGGTCTCTCTCTTTCGGCAATAGATGTCACAAAATGTTGTTTCCCCGGTAATTAATAGACTGAAGGTAACAGCCGACGCTACATCCATTTTACCAAAGATGAGTGCATGTCAAAATGTGCACTGCAGATTTTCAGTATCCTCTGGTGCCTCGCGTGAGCCATTTAAACCCAGCAATAGATTGACTTCTCACTCCTAGAACGTGAGAGTTCTTACCGAGCGAGCGGTTCGGGCTTGACACAATCTTATCTATGGCTGATAAACTGCACCAGCGCTGTTTGCTTTCAGGACACTACAATTATATTTAAAACAACAAAATAAGATGTATTCGAGCCCAGTTCACGGGAAAAGGCACTTTGTATTTCACAGCAAAGCAAAAGAAATGTAATCTGGTATTCTGCTGCTTTTCCACCGTTCAACGAACACTTAATATTTGCTAAATCTCGTTTGTCCTCTTCTAGACTCCACGTGGACAATGTGGTTCTGAGAATTGTAAACATCTACCGTCCGCGTAAAGAAAATTTGCGAATAAAATTTAAAAGATCCATGAAGAGCTCTCATTTTTTGCCTTTGGCTTTGAGCGGCGTTTGGATATCTCGGAGATTGTCAATGACTTCAACACCAAAATTAGGCCTGACTGATCGTGAAACGGAACTGTAAAAATGTAGATCCTTGCATAATGTAGATAAGCACAAAGCCTAATGCTCTGAAATCATGCCCGTAGCCTTAACCTGATCGTGACGAACTCGGCATCCCGGCATAACAGTTGGTATTTACCAAAATTCATAGCAACGTTAACCATTCCTACGAGATGGCGACACACCATCGTATTCAGATTGCCAGAATTATGGTAAGAAAATGATCATTTTCTTCTTCCCAGGAGGCGAGAGTTTACCACGAGTGCTCAATTTGTTAAACCAAGCTTGTAACCACTCGATTCCTCGTCAAATTACGTTTAATGCGGACGTAAGAATTTCATCAAAATATCTGTGAAGTGGAGGCTTATTTAAATGTGCAACAAGCCTTAAAAGGCTCCTTTTCTTCTGCTTAGTCACATGTAACTGCACCTGATCGCATACCAAACAGCTTCTGGAACACTATGTATACAACGTTGGGGGCAAATCCCTGCTTGATTAACAACGTAAACGTACGAAATTCCCTTATTTCTTAACCATAAGGAGTATGGTACAAAAAAGCAGATCTAACACATGCTCATGATCTTTAGAACGAAATAACTGATAGCTACAAAGTTGTTGACGATCACCACTGTCTTAACACCACTAATTAATTGAAAGCAGCGTCGAAATGAGACAATTTTTTTCAATTCTTAAGCTCGAATCCGAGCCTTATAATCGTCATTCTGTCCTAGAGTTAGGGCTTTTGAAGTTTCTGAAGCACATTGCTATAGGGCAACTATATAGATTTGACTGCCTGGCTCAATCATTGTTTACTTGTTAAGATGCCTAGTAGACAGATTGACCGACTGGTAATACTTATTATTTGAATTTTATTTAATTTATTTAGAACGCCCACCGTTTAATTGTTTGCCAATTCAGCTTTTGCTATATGTGTATATTTGTGTGCTTATTGATTGGAATCACAGAAACTATTGAGTTATATTTGTCTGTGAGCTATTAGGTTAATATAAATTTGGTTTTGACTTGACCGCCCACGTTATAAACGGTATAAATCGTTAATTATGTTTCCATATTTAAGCTTTAGACTATTAGTATATCGTGTGTACTTTTAATTAATTCATCCATCGATTATTAGGTCGCCTAGAATGACGTAGATAGAAAGAGAGTTTCGTAAAGACTATTTTTTTTTTCTAATTTGTGATATATTAGCTTAAATATTAAATTTATCAATTTTATTTAAACTGGGCTTATAGAATTACTTTGTGAAGTATGGTTCAGCAAGGCTATATAAGCCCACTATATTTTACTGATTTCAGTCTCTAAATCCTATCATTGAATCCGTAACGTGTTGTTGTGCCTTCTATATAGAGATTTGGTAGCCGATCTAGCTGAATTGGGTTTACGACACCATCGGTAGAGGGGAGTGAGCCTGCAATATAGAATACAGACTATGACGGCATGGTTGGCAATAGGATGCTGGAGCAACATGTGTTGGTTCATCAGGCGTTGTCAATTAGATGCTGCTTATTAAGAACTTCTAAAATCACTTCAATTTCCCCCGAAACTATAATATGCGTAGGTGGCGATTAAGTGCTTCTGAGATTTTATCCAGAAATAGACATCAAAATTCATAAATGTAATAAATTTTCATGAATTTCAAGTCATGAGAAATCTACAAAACCAAGAATATTGACGGCTATGATTTAGATTTTTTTAAAGATTGGTAAAATAATGCTTATAATCGTTATATGGAAAGTGGAATCCGTAGTTAGTATGCGGAAAAGTCCTATTGTTGTGACCATTCACGTAAAAAGCCACAGTTTAACCACAAACAATTATCGTGGTATCAGTTTTCTCTGAGCTCCACGAATGCTCATCAGTGACATTATTTTCGGAAGGAGTCGCGAAGGGTACTTGGATAACCAAGATATTGTTTCAACCAAGAATTGGATGCGAGGACGAAATTGATGTTTTTTGTAGCACTCTTAAGTTACGCCACCATTACCAACAGTCCACCAACTTTGCTTTCTTTAAAATACACAGCTGCTTAAAATGTTTTGCCACACGAGTTTGTATGTCGAGCTATGATTATTAATGACGCCATGGCAATATGATTTAACAAATTTCGTCCTATTATTTTGAACCACGGGACGTTATTCTTACTATTAAGCGTACTTTTGTGAATTATGCCGCTGGCTCTGAATTTCAACATGAATGTATCTTATCTTCTATCTTGGTCAATCATGGTATCGTGGCGTACCCTGTCGAAGTCACTGCAACACTTACCGGAAGGCACATCATTGGTGGTCGCCAAATTGTATACGCTGACGAAGCTATTCTATTGGTGATAAAGTAAGAAAATCTACAAATAGACATTAATTGTGATCAAGAGGTGTTCAATCGGTATGGACTGACATTAAATGCCACTGAAAGCGGCGTTATAGCCCACTGAATGACGCACAACTACTGTTCGCTAACGAATCCCATACACTAGAATTCCCAGAGACACCCTACCATTCTTCTTTGTCATAATTTCAAGACATACTAGACTCGTCGCAGTCAAATTTGACTGATTATGGAAGCCTTTTGCGAATCGCCGCCGATTTTACATCGTTCCAAGTCCATAGTTTTCCAGCCAGGTATGCTGCCTGTAATCCCTTACACCCTGGAATCTATGGAATTAACCGATTATAGCTATCGGCCTCTGGACGGGTTTGTTGATCGATGTATTCGATCGGTTCAGTTCAGGTCATTGCCAAACTGAGTATGCGGAGGCTTAACTCGAGAACAAATTTTACGAAACGAACAGTTCTGTTCGGCCGCTCTATGATGGCCCAATACGAAAACACATTTAAAATAATGCACTTCGCATGCAATAGAATGTTGCGCAATTACCTTTTCCTATTTTGCTTAACAAGATAAAAAAATCCGTGTCTCGACTTTGTTTTGAAATTTTTTGATACTCATTTATGAATATTCTTATCAATCGACCGCTCCTTACACCAAATATAGATAAGTAATTAAACAATTGAAAATATTTCTTTAAGCAACTTCATTTATACTTGTGACTGGCTAATCTCATAACAATTACTGATTTTTCTCTTAATGAACGTACGTCGCGTATGTCTGCATGTGCTTTAGACTGTCAAGAATGCGATTAAGAATAATAACATGCGCGTATACATCAATTTTAGTGAAGCTATTGCTAATGAATATCAATTTCGCTTTGCATGCGTATGCATATGTGTGTTGGTGTATGCGCGCGTAATGTAGCTTACCTACTTAATACATCGATAATATCATTCTTCACGAGGTTAATTTCAGTTTTTCTCACCATTTCAAATTACGTAATTAAGGTTCACGTCTATGATTATGGGGGGAACAAAGTGTGATAAATTTGATACACCTGAAGTTAAATCATGTCAGGTTAAATTATCTAATAGATAGTGTTCAATGAAGCTGATAAATTGAAATAAATGAAGGCAAGACAGTTGCCTGATAAAGGAAAACTCATGCTAATGTTATAATTAATTGTGATAATTAACATCAATTTTGCTATTTTGTGTTACACTAAATAAAGGAACTAGATTCAACGAAGTCACAAAAATTAAATCAATGTAAATATTCTTAAAGTCGATTGAAAGCTATTAAATTTATAATAACGTATATCAGATAATCATAATCCAATATTCAAAAATATTTTCTTTAGTAAGATTCCGGTTCTGATTCATGCAGTATTTGCTTACTAACACAAATGAATTCTACGTTTGAAATGGAGACTCGCAAATTTTACATCACTATTTCATTCATTATGTTATCTGTAGATTTAATTTTCATGTTCAATCTCGTTGGTCTTTTACGACCAATATTTGTTAGCAACCTTCCCAGTTAATTATATTTCCCATCTCAACTGAATGACACGCAAGATCAGTTCTACCATTATTTTCATATATACATACATTTATACCTTCCCCTCATCATTTCCTATGTCAGTTCATTATTTTATGCACATAAATCAGATGAAAAATTTACATAGGATATCATACACCCATTATGCTTTTGTTTGCTTATGATGTCTCTCTTTTGCCATGCTCTTCACTGCCCAGTGCGAGAGACTAATTAAACGGTTCGTAAGTCATATTTTAATGTTATTGATTTTACTTTCTCGTTCATTATGGAGCCAGGAATTGCCTTTGATCTCTCAGGGTTTTCGTATTTCGACACAGGATTACATTTACTTGCGACCATCATAATCATTACTTCTTATAGCTTAAGGGGGAATTCAGTAATCATGAAGGATACTCGAATAATCTCTCTAAGTTATAAGTATGGTTTAATTTATGGTTCCTAATTGCCAAAGATATGGTGTGAAACGCGGTGGATATATAAAGAGAACTGAAAATGATTATCGAATAATCTCACGAGGAAATGTGAACACGGATTTGAAGAGCATTGCTCAGTAATGCAAAGATCAGGTAAAGTAGCTATCAAAACCTTTTATGGTCTATTATTATAAATCAAGGTTGAAATCTTGATTTAAACACTAATCCCATTGTATAAATACATTTATCAGTATAAGCTATACGTTTTATAATGGAGATAAGGCAATTCATCAAGCAGACTGGTTTCTTGATTTTTTAGAACTCTTCATGTACCCTCCATATTTTGCTGCATATGATTGATAGTTATCTTATTTTTCACCAAAGTTATTACAATTAAACATTTTATTTAGGCTTCTGTAACCCATTAACTGAAATCTCAGAAATGAATTATGCAAACATTGACTATTTTCAGAATCAGGTCTGCAAACCTGAGATAAATACAAATCCAATTGTATCTAACCAATCGAACAACACCGAAATTTCTACCAGTCACAGTTTCGATCTTCTATGATCATCACTAAAGCACAACGGCAAATTTGTTATCTAATGTTAAAATAGAGTTAATCTATAGGTTAAGCAAAATTGAACCTGCGGATATCACTCCAAGTTGTCTCGCATATATTGTACTCGACTGGAAATTTGACAATTATTATCTGTTGGTAACTTTTATGCCGATTTAAAAATGTGTCCTCACATGAACGGCTAAAATACTATTCATTTGTGAATGACATATCTTTCTTGTAGGCGATACAGCATATCATGTGTATCATGTAGGTGTAGAGGTAATTTTGTTTGTATGCATAAAATTTTGGCCAAGTAAACCTAAACAGGCTAATAATTGGGCACCATAGTTTACATTGATAGACAGAAATCGGAATTGAACTAAATTGATAGACGAATTTTCATTTGGAACCTGTATTAGCCTTCGGTGTTTAGTTGGGCCTTTTGTGACCATAAAAAGCGCGGATCGCACGAAGGAAATCGGCAAGTGTGGTAATAATATCATCTAAAATGAGTATTCGTGTTTTTCTAACAAGTAATTTCAACGCAAACGAAATGAATTTTTAAAATATCAATTATTAACACCCAGCTCAATAATCTTTTAGAAATAAACTAATTGATGTTTGAAATTTAGTTTATGAATTATTGGTACAATATAAAAGCTCGAAATATGGTATACAGAGTGAGTTGGATTTGAAGCCGCTTTTCGGAGGAATTTATATAAAGTTAACACAATTGCTGCTCGAATACATATTCGTAAAGGAGACGGGATCATACAACTGTCCCAAATTTTCTGACTAAATACGTAGTGAGTGTGGAACTCAGTATTGGATTGTACTGCTGAGAAGCAAGGCGGTACGAGACGCCAGTGCACATGAAATTATCCATTATTTTCATGCTGAATCAAGTATACCCTTCTGGTCGTTCTTAAACTGGTTTGCTTCTTGGTACGCAGTACCTACCACCCAATGACATATTTAAGAAGCAAAAAACATACCTGCTCAAAATGTTGTATGTAAATTAAAATTTTTGCCGTGCACTCAGCAAAAATATTTAAATATAAAACATACTCCCAATTAAAATCGATATCGGTAGCTATGGCAACTCATATGCCAGACTAATATCATGTGAAGCTTCAGGATGGCATCTCATATTTCGAACCATTCGTGTATACTGATCCTGCTAGTCTACTACCACTATTCCATTTTTCCACTTCTCTGGAAAAAAACTGGAAAAATTTTCAGTAGCGGAAATTGATTGACGTTTTGCTAATTATAATAATAATTGATTATGACGAATAAATAATCTAAACTTCAATCGAAGTTTTTCATTAATTATGCTGTTACATTATCCAAACAGAGTTGAACGGTTAACGTAATGAAATGCAGAAGATATGCACAAAGCGATGTCTTGTTCGCGTGTGTGCGCGTAACCAAAGCAAATACGGTTCTGAGTTTCTCTGTTACTATGCTAAATGCAGCTATGATGATAATTACTGGCATTCATTGTCAAAATATTACGCTTATGATAAAGTATTGATGCTAATTAAATTTCTCACTGTAATATAATCCAAATAAATTCAACAATACAAAGCCCGTCAAATCAGGGGTTCAAATATTTTCTACTCTGGCCTTCAATTTTGGAATATACCCGTCAAGGTCTGATCTATGGCCCAGTTAAGATATTACGATTTTAAAATTAAACTTAGCTTGAAATTAAAGACATTTTTATCCTTTTTAACCATTTCTTGCAAGATAAACAGAAGTTGAAATAAATATCTGGACAGGCATAAGACGTACCAAATTAACTATGTTAACTGTAACACGATTTATGACTTTTCTCATTTGTATTTAATATTTATTGTATAAATTTTTAGAAAAGTCTACATCCTAGACAGCTTATCTATGGAAATGCAAGAGAATTCCGAGAAACATACTTGATGGAAATAATAATATTAGCTTTATAATAATAAACTTCATATTAGACAAAATTGTAAGAACGTAACGAGTCATGGATCTATACCAAAATCGCAAACTTGATTAAATTAATTTTTATTACCGCCAGCGCAACGAATGTTTATTTAATTATATAAAAGTTTAATTCAATGCCACTTCTCCCTGTAATGTAATGTGAGTTCTATAATGTCAGATTGGGGATGGTTAGTTGGAACATAGATCTAAACGTTTGTCAACCTGGTTCCACTTAAAGGAAAGGTTAAACAAGCAATATTAGTTATTATAGGACAGAAAATTGTTTGCAGTGTGCGTCAAGGTGGCTCAGAGTTTTTAGCAACAGATCCCGAAGCAAAAGTGCCCAGTTTCAAGCCCTGTCCGCGGAAAATCCTGTACATTACGTGATGCGTTCCCAAAGAGGACGAAACCCGTCTGCTCGATGAATTGCGTTTTCCTAATATTAAAATGCGTCGTAGTCTAAACTGACAAATGTATGTACATAATGGGTCAGGTTTTTATATCAAGAACGCAATCTTGATTTAAGTAAATTTTTTTACCGCCCGCACGACCAATGCTCGTTTAATTATATAGTTATTCAATTTCACAACACTTCTACATCTGAAGTGGTGCCTATTCTATAATAGTAGATTGAGGATGGTCATTTAGAACGTTATGTTTAAATGGATGCCAAATAGGCTCTAACAAAAGGAAAGGCTAACCAAGAATAATTATTTAGTATTTAAATAAAAGTTGTGTGTAGTTTGCGGTAGGGTTCCTTAGTGGTTAGAACACCAGACTCCGAAGAGACGTGCCCAGGTTCGGGCCCTGTTTGTGGCAAATTACAATAAAGATAAAACAGGTATAGGACTAATTTCCTTTCTACATTATACTATGCTTATTTTTTAGAAAATATTTTTTTTAAATATCCTTTATTGCTTATTTCCAACATTGGCTAATACAATTATATATATATATATATATATATATCAATAAATCATCCTAAGATTCAGATTATTTTTTGTCCCACAAACATAAAGAAAGCTATAAACATGGAAATTTTAATTTTCTTGGAGAATGGATCTAGCCTAGAAAGAAACATGTCTCTGATTAACACACAGAAATGAGACTACCTGAACCTCCATATAAAACATAAACAAGGCAAGGTAGACTGCAAGGAAAAGGCGATTTATGCAGTTTATTTAATTCCTGGTTCTTAGTTTCTGATCCTATTACGACACCACCTTGCATTAAGAAAATTAGGGTGTTGCTAACTTTAACATAAATCTACAACCAAATAGCAACTGATCAGAATTCAATTCCATCGCATGCGAAGATTCGAACTTCGACTTTGGATGAACACGTTGAATCATGTATGAATTCAAACCTGTACAAAACTTCCCACTTTAAGTCAATTGTTTTTATGCGTTACTATAAGTCCCGCTGCGCCACACGTCAGTTTGGCGACGGCCGCGATATTAGCACCCATAATTGAAATACAAATTTAAGCATATGTAAATGGAGATATAGACAACACAATTGGTGGTGATTAATTTAATTTTCACACTAGAAGTACTAATAATCGGACCAAGAATTACGCCTACGGTCGTCAGGGTTGCTTATTCAATGTTAATTACTTATTTGGAATATTTGTCCCAGACAGTTAGATACTGTTTGTGGCAGAGAAGCACTATATATGCAATTATGTGCTAGGTGTTGGGCACATAGTAACAAATTAATTCAAATATGACCAGAAGGATAAACCAAAGAGATTATGAATGGAAAGTATAACCCCGTGCACATTGGCTTCGTGCTTACTGACGACTCATCAGTAAGAGCCGGTAATACGCTCTGTACCGTCAATATATTTGAGTGAAAAATGTGGGAAAATAGAACGGTAAAATCTCTTATACGAGTGAATAAACCGGCAGTAGTGAAGCTAACATCATATAAAGTCTGGACAATGCGATTTCAACGATAACTCATTCTATATAATATATATACCAAGTCTGTAAAGTATACCAACACTATGGCTATTGTGACAGTATACGAAACCAAAATTATAGTACCGAAAATGTACATGGTACTAACACGATGGATTTCAATGTATGCTATAGTCACCCAAATTGAGAATTTCAACTATTGCTGAACACTTGTTAATCCAGAGTGTATGGATTTACTGGAGAACCAGGCGTTCAGATATAGTTGTATTTCTCAATTTTGGTGAACTATTGCATACTTTGAAATCCATCGTGTTGGTACCATGTACCGACTCGGCAACCATAGTGTTATTACCATGTACCTTCTCGGTACTATTATGTTGGTATCGGGTACTAACACAATAGTGTTGGTATCCTTTACAGACTCGTATATATTATAGAGTGAGTGAGCATTGAAGTCGCGTTGTCGAAGAGTTTATATGATGTTAGCTTCACTATTGCAGGTTTACACATTCTTATGGCAGATTGTACCGTCCTATTTTCCCACATTCCTCACCCAAATTTATAGTGGGTATAGGGCGTAAGACCGGCTTCAACTGATGAGTCGCCAGTAATCACGAAATGAATGTGCACGAGATTATACTTTATGTTCATGTTGTTTTTGGTTTAACCTTCTGGTCATAATTGAATTAATTTGTTACTAGGTTTGTAACACCTAATAAATACTTTATCCCAGACAGCGGTAATTAAACGTTTTTAAGCGTCCAGGCCGACAAATGCATAGAAAGTTAAGCGTATTTATGCTGCTTACCAATGCGCAAGTGCAAGAAATGTGCAAATAATTTAAAAAATCGTGTTTTAAGGTTACTTTAAATTACAAATCTATTGCTGTATGGAGGTGAGTATTGTCAATCTAGGTAAATTACTTATTTTTTTCCTCAAATGAAACAACATTTAAACGTTCGTTCCTTGTACTTTGTGTGTTACATGCGTTCTTCCGTAAATATATAATATTTGTATACAGAATATAATCTTGCTCTCAATGTCGCATGCTTCCCTGTGTGCAATGTAACGAATAATCGCTTTGTAGTTATGGCCTTTAATATTCATGCAATTTAATCAATAGACAAGATAGGAAAAATTTATGTGAATTAATATTTTACACTGTTTGTGTGTCTGTTAAAATTTTTACCATTCGATGGACATTTTCCATTGTCTGAATATGTCTATAATAACTATATTTAACCATGGATTAAATTTAGCGATAGTTCACTTACTTTTATCACCTTTTCTTGGTCTAACATGAGCATTACTAAAATTATTCTAAATTTATACTCATTAATCCTTTGTTGAATTAAAATTCCATTAACCGGGAATATTTGAAACCGCCATAAAAAAGGAAATTTAACGCCCACGACGTTATTAACTCACTTGTTGCTATTTAATAGAATTGACTGCAGAAGTCTAGTCTATGTGCACATGCCTGACAGAAACTATACTCATGCAAACATGTACATACACATTCTGTCCAAAATTTAGTTTATGTATTTCTTTCTGTGCGAAATATTGATGCCAACTTAAGTCGGAGGTCTAACGTAAATTTCCATAGCCATAGGTCGATTTATTAAGCCTTCTTCAAGTGCCGAATTAATTTTTCTTTGTTATTTAATGTTTGTTTTGTATTTAACTCCGATTTCTTTCTCATGAGCAAGTAAAGTTCCATACGTGAACGCGCTTATAAATGAAGTCAATTTGTGTTATGAGTACAATTGGGATACGATTATGTGCTCAGAGTCAATATTGAAACTGATGAAGTTGTTTTAGTGTCCCTAGAAAATCTTAAATGAAGAGACAGACATATCAAAACAAATAGTTTGGTGTGGCGAAAAGCGACATCAAACCCTGTTAAATTGGAATTGAACATTTTTATACGTCATTACTTATTGTGTTTAAGGCCGATAAAGTAATAATATATCCACATTAATTGAAAAATTGGCATACAAGTGTTAGATTTAAACAAAATTTTTAATTTAAACAGGATTCGGATGTCAGAACTGAAATTAACTTTGAGTAGCTGAAAAAACGGTCATACATTATACATTATCCTAAACCATGATTGGAACTTAAATAAAATACGATTAAGCAACTAACAATCTGTGTGCAAAGAATTAGTTATGTTTTTATGACTCGTTATTTATATATATATATATATATATATATATATATATATATATATATATATATGCATGTGCGTGTTAATGAAGTAATTGAACAACCAATCAGTGTGTGCATCTACTACAGCTCACACTCAATACCAGAACGTTTATTTTCTGCTTGCATAAGTCAGGCTGCAGTTTGCTCATCAATAAATCTTCGTATAAAGCTTTATGGATAAAAAACAGCAGCCTGCTTTTTACCAGCAGAAAATGCATGTTCAGGCATTGAAACCCTGAACCGAGGCGATATATATATATATATATATATATATATATATATATATATATATATATATTATATATATATTCTTTTAAATGCAAACTTTATGAAAATTCATTGTATCGTTCCTATGTGCAAAACAAAAAGAATTTTATCAAATACAAGAAATGTTTCTTGTATCTGATAAAATGAATATATATATATATATATATATATATATATATTTATGTATATATATATATATATATATATATATATGTATATATATATATTTATATTTATATAATCAAACATTAATTCATTAAAAAAATTATTTAGCTGTGTAGATAGACTTAACATCTGCACTGTAAATACTTACAACATTACATTGAAGATTAAATAAAGTTTGCAGAAAATGATAACAATCGTGTCCAACTTTTTTAGTTTTGACACTAGTTTATATATTTGCTTGGTAATAACAATATCAGAAAATTAAACTTATAATAGTGAAAAAATGGTAACTGTGAGTATGTGGCATATGAGCATTCAAGTATTTGGCAAGGTTTACACATTTAACGGTTAGATACCTTTTTGTTGTGGAGAGCTAACACATATTTAATTATGTATTTGGTGTTGTTCGCCTATTAACAAATTAGTAATAATATGACCAGAAGGATAAACCAATTTAAAAATAATTGTTTGCGCGGTTGGTGGTTACAAATATTTAAATCTAGTTTGCGAGCTTGAAGTAAACACCAATCCCATTGTATTTAACCAGTCGTCGAACAACATTACAAAACTACCGCCAGCCGCAACGCACTGACGCGTTTCGAACATCCATGATCATCATCAGAGTACGACGGCAAACTGACTATCGAGGATCAAACCGCATTGAATATATATGGAAATCAAATTTAGATATGTGGCTCTCACCTCTAGCAGCCTCGCATACATTGAACTTGACTGGAAATGTCGGCTGCACAATTTCTATGCAGTCACGAACATTAACTTTTTGTAGCTTGCGCCACATATACATATATAGGCAATACAATTTAACAATATTTGTTTGCGCGGGTGGTGGTAACAATTCTTTGAATCAATATTCCTCACCAAAATATATTGTGGATATAGGGCGTTATTCCGGCTCCCACTGATGAGTCACCAGTAAGCACGAAAAACGTGTTCATGAAAGAATACTTCCCGTTAATGCTGAATTTTCTTTATGCCTATGGTCATATTTGAGCTCATCTGTTACTAGGTGCGCAACACCTGATACATTATCACATATTTAACAGTTAGTCCATACTGACTTTGGTAAATCTTCTTGGTCTGTTATGAACTAATTTGTTATTAACTGCCACATGCCTAATTCATCAATGGTGTAAACAGGAAATTTAATGTTCGTCAAATTTAAACCACATAAAATGCCTTATTTAAAATATAATTCAGTCATAAATCCTGAAACAGATAAACGTCATTGAAATCGGAATCAGGGAGCAATTGATGCCAAATATAATACGTTATGTTGGTCAATTAATCTTTTCGGGCAACATGTTACTCCTTCATTATCGACATTTATGTGCGAAAAACGAATTTTGGATATCTCCAACGAGCAAACAAACTGAACTCAGCCTATGTTAGTCTTAACAAAATTCAGCTAAAATTTATACATCCAATTTCGCAAATTTGTCATTAAAATATTTGATGAATTGCAATTACTACTTCAAGATCTCTTTATTCAACACTATCAATCCCGCTGTTACAGCTCTATTAAAATTACTTGCTCGGGTGCAGAGGTGACGGACAAATCTTGGATGGATCGTTTGAATTTTAGGTCGTATTATTTGTTGAATATGTTTCGCCCAAAGGAAAGACTTAAAACTAATTTGAAAATTGCATGTCGTGTGCGACTCGGATGTTGCAATTAAGTGAGTTGCGAGAATGTGCCTTGGTTTGAGCCCGGCCATTGTAATTTTGGCAACTAAGTTTTGAGTGTTATGTAAGAGCGAAACTGATCTTCATGTTGAATTGCCTTTACTACATTATGCTAATTTTATTTAATACTCGCAAAATATTTTTTATATATAATCAAGCCTTACCAATATGCTTAGATTCAATATCACTTCCGCATCCAGCGTGGTTCATTAAACGAAAAGCGGTTGTAAAAGCGGTTGGAATCATTATTTAAATCAAGGTTGCGATCTTTATATAAACACTAGTCCAATTATATGCATACATTTGTCCATATAAACCAAGCATTTTATAATGTAGGTAAGGCGATTCATCCAGTAGACCGACTTAGACCTCTTTGGGAACTTTTCATTTACTGTCCAGTATTTACTGCGGACAGGCATCGCACATTGCAGCGTCTACTCTTGAATCTGTTGTTCTAACCACTGTGCAACCCCGCTGTACGCGGCTTAGGAATTTACTTATATACCAACTAATGGTTCTTCGTTAACCTTCCCTTGAGGTGGAGCATATATATGGTATTTTGTTAGACCTAAGGTTCCGACTAAACACCGTAAAAATGTCATTATTGAACAGACACCACGCTAACTGGGTAAGAGTTATTAAAATGAACATTTATATAATTAAACGAACATTGGTTGCGCGGGCGGGGATATCAATTATTTATGTCAAGGTTACAAACTTGATTTAATGGTTCATGCCTTATAATGACTGATTTGTTAAATACAGTTCGAACTTGAGTTCAAAATCGCTGTCGAATAGGACTCACTTTAAGGCAAAACTGACGCAAATTATAAGTACTTATATAACTAAAAATCGCAGACAATGTCTTGCCTTAAATAGCGCAAATTAGGCATCAAATGTTTTCAAACTCAAAATAAATAAGTTTATTTTTACCACCTTTTTCTAACACACTTTAACTTCTGTTTGAGTTGATTGTTAGTTTCCTTTGTTCTTGTTTCCGTTCGAAAATCCGTTGTTGGTAGCTTTTGATTAATTCTGCTGGTTTTTAAACAGTCATTTATTCTACTATTGAATTTTTGTCACAGTATGCGTTCGCGATGTTGTAGTTAGATTTTATTTT
The DNA here is from genome assembly GCA_029291075.1 of Eudiplozoon nipponicum. Lineage (NCBI taxonomy): Eukaryota > Metazoa > Platyhelminthes > Monogenea > Mazocraeidea > Diplozoidae > Eudiplozoon > Eudiplozoon nipponicum. The sequence goes on along the minus strand of JAQBSW010000620.1, from coordinate 24,876 downwards.
AATGTTTTTCCTTTGTCATCAGTGCAAAGCTTCCGGCGGTGCACTCTGTCTAGATTAATTATGTGGCTAAATCTGCGTCGTTTTGCTTTGGTTGTAAATTGAAGTATTTGTGTATTTGACAATTATTAAATTCTGTATGCGATTGCATACATAGTAACAAGTTAATTGAAATTTGACCCGAAAAATATATCACTGTCAGCATGAAATGAAGGAATAATTTCATGTACACATGTTCATCGTGCCTCCTGCCGACTCATCAATAGAATTCGACACTACTCCTCCAACCGACTTTGTATAAGCTATCTAAGTAAACAAACAATGATTACGCGGGTGTTGACCACAATACTTTGTATCAAGTCTACACAACAGAAAATAACTACCATCAGTTTTGGTTGAGAAATGTGCTACACTTAGACGGTGTGATTTTCTATACATTTGTGCATTTCACCAGCAGTAGAATCAACCTGGTATAAAATCTTCGGCAATGCAACTTCAAAGTCAACTGACTAGGTATAAAGTGCATAGTGCCAGCATAAGGTACCAAAACAATGGTTGCTTAAAATAGACTTAACTTCACCAAAATGGATAATAATGACCATCCTGAACATCTGCTACTCAAACAAAACCTTTTACACTTTTCTGATCGACATCAGATTTCACATTCTGTGGTAACCTTGACATCATTCAGTTAAAATTATAAATTTTCCATATTCCATTTCTGCAGAAAACTTATTCATAATCGATTACGAATTAGTTATTGCCTACCTATTATCATGTAACGTCCAGTAGAATCAAACCTTTATACTAAAGTTCGCATGGCTATTGTTCAATGTTCTGCTGTTGCAGTTGATTTCGTTGTTAGTATTGTTGAACTTTAAATTTTTATTAATTTTTTTGTTCTATTAATGTTTAGATTTTTATTTCTTGGTCATTATTTTTACTTTCATTTTATTGTTGATGTTTTGTGCTTCTTTTCCAATTTTAGACGTTGGTGAAAGGCGGTGCTGCGGAAATTTTGGTTTCTTCCAATTAATTTGTACTTTCTAGTAGATTTGTCATATTTCTTGTAATTACTGACATATCGAGGTTTTGGTAGTTGTTCATGTTATTAATGCTTCATTAGATTTTCATTCCTCATTATGTATATTTTTAACATTAACGATACAGAGTAATTATGTTTAATTCGATACAGTTCTGGATTGAATTTTGTTGTTCATGTTTTTGTTGCTACTGCCATGTTTGTTTTTCCTGTTTTATGTATGCCTTTTGTTGGATTTTGTTAATTTTATGAGATACTAACATTGGAGTTGTGGTTGTTTGTTTTTTGTGGTTTTTTCAATAATTTTATTAGATATTCTTCTCTTTATTTAAGTTTTAGTTCTTCTTTACATTTTTGCAATACAAATTATTATTTTTTGCATAAAATCAGTTTATGTTAGTCGTTCGTTAATGATGCAAATGCTGCTATTTATGATTTTTGTTATTTTCTGGCTATTTTTGCTTTTGCTTTTGTTTTTAAAGAATTACTGTCATTTTTAATTTTGCGTGGCGTATTGCTGTTTTTTTAAAATGTTTTTAAATTTATTATGATTATGATGATGATGATGATGATGATGGTTTTATAGTAAGTAACGTTTTAATATTAAGATGCAGCTTCTGCAATTGCTTTATTGTTATTTATTATGGGTTATAAGGTATTTTAATATGGATTTAGCCGATTGCGTGGTAAACTCTAAATTATTCTTATTATTATGTGTGATCATTGTCTAGCGTTGATACTGCCTGATTGCCTGAAATAAATCACAATAAATCTGCCGAAAGGTAACACGCTAACCTTATTAAGGATGGAATTTGGGGTTGAGCTTGACGATGCTTACCAGATTCCAGTCTGTGTAGGCCCATTCTTCTTGTCCTACTTTAAAAAGCCTTCAATGTAAACAATGTATGACAGTTACGAAATAAACCAAAATAAAATACAGTACTGAATATATTTAGCAAAAAATGTAGAAACAACCAACCACGAAAAAAGTTAAAAAATATAATGTATCCAATACACTCAACTTGTAAGCCTGTCATATCGACATAGTGTATTATTTTTGGTCATTGTTCTTTTTCATTAATTGCGTTAAGCTAATTTTTCCGTGAAACACAAGGATTGACACAACGTTCTCGCTTCTTCCAATTAATCACATAAATAATAATCCACACGATTTAAGTTAAGCACGTTTTAGCCGAAAAGACAATATTCTATTATTCTTTTGTAATTTAGTTAATTTATGTTATGTCCAATTTATTTCTATAAATAATACATATTTCGCAAAACGTTTCTACTCTTGGCGCCAAAGGTGGTTTCTACATATGCCTTCTCACTGGTATGTTTGATTAATAGCTAGTGACTATTTCCTGTCGACATCTCAACAATTTCGGTCGCTCACAAAATCATTCAGGATATTTTATTACGATTTATCTTCTGAAAGATACGAAGGGTTCCATTTCACTAATTGTATCTGTGTCCGGTTCTTCAATATCCGGGTTTATGACAGTATCATTAGAATCCTTACTCAAAATCAGTTTTTGAGTCTCTTTAAAGAAAAGCTGGCTTAACTCGGTTGTATTCCATGATCGTTTTCTTCCTATTAAGTTAAACTGTTTTGATTTTCTCCGACATATTAATACTACACAGGCAAATAGATTGTGCCAGTTCAACACGTTGTATATTGCCTAGAAAATACACATAATGGGTGCTATTCTAAAAGTTCAGTTGATACTAAACCGTCCTAGGAATCTAAGACTGGATTGTTTGTATCTGTTGCACATTTTCCTTGCAAATTTCAACGGTTATTTCTAGTTGTGATAAAATTTTCCATTCGCTACCATACCCTTGATATATATGTTTAGGAAGACGCGTGGGTTGTACGTAAATGAATTTTGTGTTTGATAACTTTAGGTGATTTTCATATCGTAACCTTATTGTTTAAGATACTAACGGCGAGCACGTTATCCAACCTCATTCATTTGCAGTGCGTAACATTAAATTAAACTCCAGGTGCCGCGTTTCAGGCAAAACATTTGCAGGTAAATGATATGCACACGTAAGTAGGCTTTTGACAAATATATTTTCATATATTAAGTAAAATAATTCGAATTGATATTTTATCGTCACCAAGTAATGAGTACATCATGAAATGAATTCCGAACCAATAGAGTATTATTAGTCTTAAACAATCATTGATTGCACGGGTGGTGGTAAAAGTTCACTAAATCAAGTTTGCGAGCATGATGTAAACACGAATCCTTCTGTATTTAAAGAGTCGACGAAGAACGTAGTAAAACTAACGTCAGTCACACGTACAGACGCGTTTCGATCTTACATGATCATCATCAGAGTACGACGGCGAACTTGCTAGTGAGGATCAAACCGCAATGCGTACATTTAAGAAGGAAAATTTTATTTACGGCTCTTACCTCTAGTAGTCTCGCATACACTGTATTTGCCTGGAATTGTCGATTGCACAACTTCTATGCAATCATTTTACTTCAAGCTCGAAAACTTTATTTAAAGAATTATTAGCCTTATTTTAAAATCCACTTAAAATAGGGCCTTGCTTTAAACGCATCTTGCGTAACGCACAGAGTCAAACGCCCTAGAATGGGCTTCTAAATTAAACCCGCTATATCGTCAATTATTACGTTGCATGATTTGTTTCCCGGATGTTTATGATCCCTATGGCCACATTCATTAGGACGCCTTCATTTTTAACTTTTGATTACTTTCTCCAATAATGTAAACGGAGGCCATACGCCGGTCCTGTCTTCGTCGTCCGCTCAGTTCGGACGCTCACAGCTGAGCTCTAACGACTGAAAAGCCTAACAGTTAAATACAGTTTGTTGCGGAGAACTAATATATATGCAAGTATGTATTAGGTGTTGCAAACCTAGTAACAAATTAGTTCAGTTGTGATCAGAAGGATAAACCAAAGACAGCTTGAACGGAACGTATAATCTCATGAGCATTCGTTTCGTGCATACTGGCGAATCATCATTAGGAACCGGTATGACGCCCTATATTCACTAAATATTTGGGTGAGAAATGTGGGATAATAGGACGCTACAATCTCCAAGACGAATGTTTAAACCTATAGTAGTGAAGGTAACATCATATAAAGCAAATTGCTACGCATCCTCTTAACCTACAACTTCAAGAATAAGAAAGCAACAGGACAAAACACAATGTTTCGTTGAAAGCTTTTTCCCATAGCAATATCGACTACATCAGTCACCAGCTTAGATGGGGCGATCCTAGCCAATTATTGAGGAGCACCTTCTATCCTGCAAGAGGTTTTGGTCACTTGAGGCGCTTTAGATTATTTTCGTTAAAGGTTAGAATTATGATATTCTCAACCACATCATTTTAAACTTACATTCGTTAATAAAGCAAGAAAATGATCTCGACAAATCATAAATCCGGACACTGAAAACACTTTAACAGGCCCTGGAATCTGTCTAGCTTTCACGTTCTTATTGAAGCCAGAACATGCCAAACAGGCTAAAGACTGGTGTCTAGTTATCGTTTTCACACTTGCGTGACCCCATAATCAAGATATTTTTTTCTTTTTCTTCGGCAGACTATGCCCGCCTTCTGATGTCTCGTTAACAAATGTCACAAATGACTTAAATACTCTTCCTTTTTGCGCAATGAATGTAATCGAATCATCGGCATCAGTTTAGATATGCGCCGGACCATTTTTGCTTCTTACGCAAAGTTGAGAGGTTTGGCGATTAATTTTTTAACTCACTTTTCGTCTGAACCACTGCGTGTATAATTTATAAATGTGAGTCGCGGTAAACTTTATTCCATCAGAATGTTGGTAATATGCCTTTTTCAAATCAAAATCTATGCGAAGCTTGTATCCAAATACAAATGCCAAGAAATTAATTGGATTTGGTGAAGGAAATTTCTCCAGCTTAGTAACCGAATTGAGAAACTTAAAGTCCCATAATTCGTTCACTTGTGATTGATTATATCACCAACCACGCTTAATGTGGAAAGGGATATTTGATACCTCTTTCCAACCCTCAGCTAACATAATTTGTCTGTACCAGCGTCTCTTGTCACATGTCAACACTCAAATAACTGTTAAAAATACAGGGACTTTGGCACATTACAAATAAATTAGATTGCATTTAGCTATGCTGTACGCAACCATGAAAACTATAGAAAATTCAATTTCCGTGGATTTATAAATCTTCAGGATCAATAATTTTACAAAAAATAAATCCAGATTATTTTTTGAGATAACTAAATTAATCGAAAAATTGAATCGATAGAATGAACTTTAAAATATATTCGTCTAGGTTGTCCATCTAGGCTGATCTCAGATTCGAATAGAAAGCTCATACTCATCATATTCAGGTGAAAGTCTGTCGCTCAGAATACCAAAATTATTTTTTTGCCTAAAACAATGTTGATTTAAAGGTCTTCCTACCAACCATCTTTATGTCAAAATGAACATTGGTTGCGTGTGCTGTAATTACAATTAATTAAATCAAGGTCGCGATCTTGATATAAACACATCTCCAATTATGTACATATATTTGCCAGTATAAATTTTTAACTTTATAATTTAGAAAAGGCAATTCATCCAGTAGACTGGTTTCGTCCTTATTGGGAACTCATCATGTACTGGCCAGTTCGCGGGAATATCTTGACAGTATGTAATGAGACGCAAATAGAGACCAAATTGATCTACTCGATGAATTGCCTTTTCTACATTATAAGATTCCTAGTTTATACTGACAAATGTATGTACATAATTGGTCAGGTGTTTATATCAAGATCAAAACCTTGATTATATTAATTTATCTTTATTTTTATATGATTGCAGTCCTAAGCTTTTAATTAACCTTTGCCATGTCGCTTGTCTAGCTTAATCTGGGCAACATTGATGACTACAAGCAGATGTTTTGCAGAACGTTTAAATCAGTTCATTCGTCTAGCACGGTCATACAAATTACTTCAGGATAAGCTGGGTCCGCTCTAGCTAGATAGTGTATTTCTAGGGTATGGTCACTGAAGTTTGTATTGAGGCAAATCGATACCGCAAACACTGGTCCGTAACCTGTTTTTTGACAAATTATTGGAGTGAGAATTCCTGCTGGAATAGATAATTTCGTGTATTGTCCTTGAATAAATATGCCAGTTGTGGAGGAAAGGATACGTACATTAGTAAAATTCACGCTTGATTGTTTTCACAGGCCGGGTAGTTGTTTTCAATTCTACTCTAGCAGAGTCCCTGTTCTCGTCTACGCTTATCTTCACCACTACGCCAGATTTTGTCCACGAACTCATTAATCATCGAGGAGAACATATTTGAAATATTGTACTCGATGGTCCTCACCCGATAACTGATAAAAGACCTCGCCCTTACGGTTTTAAGCTTAATGATTTGCAGGTTTCCAGATTTTTATTTCAATTGTAGCAATTTGAGCTGCACATTTACAGTGATAAAAATGGCTTTGTTTCAATATTAGAGGTCGAATGTTTTAACTTAATTATGACACTACATATGCGGGACAGCATTATTAAATAACAAGAGCCAAAATATTTTAAAATCTGTTCCGGTGGGAATTCTCTATTACCGCGTAACACTAATTCGACGGCAGCTGCCTTATTTACGCGGTATCAACCCCAAAAACATTTCCAAGATTATTGTCCATTTGGTCAGGATCAACGATATTAGGCAAATGTCAGCTTATCCCGTACTCCTTCCGGTGTCATAGTAGCAAACCACTGATGTTAAAATTCCAGGCCTAGCATATACTGAAGTGGTATTGTCTTGAAGACCACATCTCTGTCGGAAGATCGAAAAGAGCTGGAATAAATGCACATATATGCGACATCACAGTACCATTCTCGTATCTGAAGATTCTAACACATTTTCTATTTTAACAAATTTGGTGTGGCCTTATTGACAATTACAGCTTAATACTCTCGCCGATCTGACTCTTGGTTAAATCTCTGAGGTGTTCTATCTTAACCTTCATGAAAGTGTGCGTTTTATTGGTTTTGTTTTTGTAGGCTCCAGAACTCACTACCTAGGTTCGAGTTATTTGCACGATGCTTACCGCATTTTTATATGCGTTGCATCAAAATATTACATTAATTTGATAAAAATTATAATAGAATTAATTTATTTCAAGTACAATATTAGCCCAAAACTCGTATAGTATTTTATAACTAATCAATCATTGTTGTACGATTACTTAGAATCTATTGATCGGTGTTTGACTGAAACTCGCAAACATGACTTGAAGGTGTATTATATAACTTTTGTAAACCAATCGAGAACCTACTTAATGAATAAGTAAACTTTGATCCAATGTACATAGCGTGTAAGAATCCAAAATCATGTTTTTGCTGAAATTTCTGTTTTTCCATTGGGGTTCTCCAGGTAAAAATTCTGGTAATAAATTTATTTTGTCACAATGTTGCTGCGATGCTATTTTGTACATATTCCTTAATTTCTGATATTGCTTGCCTGGTGTATTTACTATACAATTAAACACTAATTGATTGCGGTAACAATTGTTTCAATCAAGTTGACGAGCTTGAAGTAAACACCTTTCCCATTGTATTTAACCAGTCGTCGACTGGTGGTAGTTTTGCTATGTTGTTTGACGGGGTTAAATACAATGGGATTGGTGTTTACTTCAAACTCACAAACTTGATTTAAATAATTGCTGCATTTGCTGCTGTTGTTGTTATCAGTGTTGATTTTCTAGTCGCACATATTGCTAATATTGTTTGTACCGCCTCCATTGTTAACTTTTCTGCTGTCCTAATTCTTGTTTTTGACCTTTCAATTGTTACTGCTGCTTTATATTACATTGTTAATGATGTTTTCTTAGTCCTATCAATTGAATATGTCTTTGTTGGTGGCCTGCCGCCATTTATTTCGTCTTCATGTAAATTGCTATGCTAACGAGTATCGCAACATTAAATGTTTAATCTGTTATTTCGGTTGGTGTTTTTTTTGTTGTTCATGCTGTTGATATTTTTGCTTTCTATCTTGCATTGTCGCTGTTTTTGTTGTTTTATCTTGTGTCTCTATTGATTCTAACACCTATTAACACATTTTTATGTCAACTAACGCCCTTCCTCATTATAGTACGGTAAACATTCTTGCACTAGATACCTTCTTATTTGACCTTAATTTATTTGAACTTCATATCTTAATTAATTTTAATTTTACACACCTACCTTTAATTTATTTATCCTGACAAGATGTTACGAAAAGTTTATATCATTTTTGTCACTTTCCCTCTCCCAAACCATATAAGTCGCCCTTAATTATGTCATTTCATACGGCAGGTAAAATACACGAATTCACTTCGGAATAACGATATCGATGCAATAAGTGAGTGGGCTACATATGCACACCTGAATTCAAATTCTTATCAAACACGCACAAAAAACAATTGACATTCAGTCACTTAAATTTGACTTAGATGGGTGTACTCAACAATAAAGGCACACGCATACGTGATGTGCTCTTATCTATTTTTTTAAGATCAACTAGTCTTAAGTATAAATTGAACTATTTAAAAGACACATCTCATTTGCTTTATTATTTTGTGTCAAACTGTTGACCGATAAAACTGCTCGAAAACAAATATCGAGAAAATGTGCTCAGTTGTTTCAATAAACTTGTCAGGCAAATCAACAATCAGGAATTATTATTTCTGCTGTTTTTTTGTTATTTCTTTCGTTTGTCTTTATGATTTTTTTGTTATTGCTGTTGGTTTCGTCGTTGTTTTTTATGTTGACGCTAGTATTGTGGATTATGACGAAACTTTTTACGATCATTATGTTTTAGTGCTCTTATCATTGATGTTAAAGTATCAACTCTGTCATCTGTCGCCGAGGTTTTTATTTTGAAATGCTATTGATAGTTTAACGAACTCAGTCATTGATTTTGATTTCTTGCTGTTCCTGCTGAACTTAGACATTTTGCCTGATGGTTGTGTTCAAACAAACCATTAATATTTTGTTTTTTTACCGTTCTATTTGATGTAGCTGAAAGATTTAATTTTGAGTAGTATATTTGTTCGATTTTTTTACAGTTTATATTTGGTTTGCTGAAGACGATGATGATGATGATGATGATGATGATTATAATGATTTTTTAGCAAATATAGTTGGAGGCTATGCACATTCTACTTTCTTTGTTCCGATTTTAGTTTTATTTGCTTCTGACGGATTTCCTGTTTGCATTATGACCCGTGTGTTTACTGGAGCAATCATTATTGATTTTTATCATGTCCATTCTGAAGCAACTGTTATCCTTTTGCTGCTTCAGTTGATAGTATTGTTGAAAGGAGTGATGTAGTTCTATTTGCTGCTTTTGTTGACAATTTTGATTTTAGCTGAAAAATATTTGGTGTCTCGTCGTTTTCACTAATGTTGTTTATGGTGTGCGTGGATGACTTTTATTCGTGCCTATTTCCGAGCTTCACTGAGCTCATCCAAATAATAAGTGTACGAAACACCATATTATCATATGACAGGATGCTATGCCTAATGACGAGGATATTTGAAAAATGTGTTACATAATAAATATATTATGGTTAAAAAAGATAAATTTGATTCTCGGATCGATAATTAAATAAGCCGTCAACCCTGATCGACTTTAAAGCAAAATACGATATTGTTGACTTCCAGGCGTTATTTGATTTTACCAAACTTTTCTAAATAGATTCGAATTGGACAATGTGCGTTATTTGTTTTCGTTATGTCAATAATGACATAAAAGATGGACAGAATTAAATGCAAACTGCTTTTAGTCATATGACCAAAATAATAATTGTGGCTAAAGATAAAAAATTGCATTAAAAAATTAGACTTCTAGAATTCAACATCTAATGAGTAAAAAGTAATTAACCAAAATCAAGCAATGAAGAAGTTTATTCCGGTATTTCTTTCTTTCATTTTTATTTTTTCGCAACTACTAGCTAGAATAACTAAGAATGATTCCAATTATGATGATGTACAGAATAACTTTTTCGTAAAGTGTAAATTATAGGTTGCTAGTTTTAATTTAGTTTATGTTGCAAGTGAATTTTTTGCACATGTTCATGATGGGTCATTTTTTTGTTTATTATTTTTGATAGATATAATTATCTAGGACTCCACCAAATAGTTGTCGTCCTCCATTGGATAATATTTATACTAGCCCTGCTGACTATATTCGTTTTGATTTACGAGACTTAGTCATCGAACACCAAAATCACAATCACAATCTGACAAACAATAATTACTAGGTTTTCATATAAATCCTGTCATACTAGAAAGCATGCGTTTTACCTTATTTCAGATATCTATTATTGCGCACAAAAATAAATTTAAATAACATTTATATTAGGTCACTTGCACAAAACTGCAAAACATCCGTCGGACGTGCTTCGACCTTCCGTTGTTATCGCTTGAGAACGACAACAAATTGACTAGCAGATATTAAAACGATAATTGGAATACGTCAGTGGACATTCGAATTACGTACGCTGTATTTATACCACTATGCCTTAGAGCCGCATATCAACTCTTTAAGGCTTTATATTCATAAGTAAAATGTTGTTAGTATAAGCTAAAACTGGCTTAAGATAGCACATGCAAGTCAGCTAGTTAACTGATTTCGTTCGTACCGAGCTCGTATCGAATACTGCCAGAGTTTACGCGGCTGAATCTCAAACCAGGGCGCATTTGCTTCAGTGTCTTGCAGCTCATCCACTGCACAATACAAGCCGAGCACCACGATCAATTATCAGTTAGACACCAACTTCGGTATTTATGGTAAACATTTCTCCAATTTGCTTTGACCTGGTGAAATGATAGTTTATTGTATTATATTTATAGGCTAGGATAATATTTCTTGTCGGTATAAGCGAAATATTGCATAATTTAAAAAAACGCATTGTCTACACTAGGATTGATTTTTTCCCTTAATCTAGATTCCTCACAAGATACCAGAATTTGCCTGGCCGTTGTTTAAACACATAATTAATTAATTCAGAGTCATGTCATACATCCTCCAAACCACGGAAGCGACAGATTGCTTTTCAACTTAACAAACAAATTTTAGACAGTTTTACCCTCAAGTGTAATCTGTGTAGGTATTTTTATACACTTAGATTAACATTAAAGCCTTTGATCTGTCGTTATAAGACATACGCAAAGTTACCTTGGAAAGTAAAATAAAATAAAGTAAAATGGTAGAATTCGATTATATATATGCTATTCGTATAAAGGCATTGCATACGATATTAAAGCCAATATTATATTAACCGGAGCTTCTGTGACCCTATTGGGTATGATTTAGTAGCGCAAATTGCCATAGTTGTCTTTGAGCCTCGAAGCGTTTGCTTATTTCACACAAATCTTCGCCACCGCCTATTGTACAAATTGTAACACGTAGCTTATGCCATATTAAGTTTATAGTGAGAACAAATGTTTAAGCGAATCCTGCCATTAAACTTAAATTCAATACTACTTTTTCTAGCTTCATGGGGTCTGCTTTACAAAGAAACTTCATAAATGGCTATCTGGAACTTTAGATCGTAAGTGATGTCGAAGAGAATTCATCTGAACAAGCGTAAGCCTAAATAAAATCCAGATGAAAAACATAAAATAAATTAAATTCCATTAAGCGTTGTGTAATGAAAAAGTTGCATCAATGAACCAAATTTTCGGGTGTTTATATTCCGACCGAAGTAATTTCTTCTATTATTGATGAAATTCTAATGTGTATTCCGACAATATGTGGATAAATAACGCATATATAAAGATAGATAGATTGTAAATTGACGCATGTTTTTCAGTTAACCGCCATGCAATTATGTTTTCCAGAAGGTCACAAAACACCAGCGTTTGTGTCTCATAGATTTTTTAAAGCGATTTGTTTTATTAGATAAGATTGGTAAAAGTTATTTATTTTCCGTCTGTAAATTTCACTTTAGAAATTATGCTTCATCCTTTAAAACTTTAATGTAAATAAGCAGATGCACAAGGAATGTTCAATTCAAGTTCAGTCTATAATATTTCGTATAATTATAAGGAATAAATAAGATCAACCCATTTAGGAGTCCACAATCATATATTTAGATTTTCCTATGTAGATATTAAATTAGTAACCCTTTATTCATATATGCTGTTATACATTTCTGAGATATATAAATGATGTTTTCATCATCCTTAGAAATAAACTGCATTCATCATTACATTCTGTTTACTTGCGAGTGTAAAAAAAAATATCTAGCGCACTGCCCTTCATTAGCATACTGACAATTGGAAAGATATATTGTAATTTAAAAAGAAAAATATTGTAAAAGCAGATGCAATATGAACAGTTCATCTATTATCAAAACAATGTCCTAATGTTTAAAAAAAAACACTCGATACTAAATTTGGCCAATATATTAAAATTATAACAGTTAGATACTTTTTTGTGGCGGAGAAATAATATATATTTACAACTTTGAATTAAGTGTTGCGCCCCTAGAAACAAACTGGTTCACATATTTCCTGAAGGATAAACTAAATACAGAAATAACGGAAAGCTTAATCTTGTGCACATTCGTTTTGTGCTTGCTGGCGACTCATCAGTAAGAACCGGTATCACGCCTTTTATCCACTATATATTTGGGTGATGAATAAGGGAAAATAGAACGGTACAATCTCCTATGCGAATGTGTATACCTGCATACATAACACGGCCTGAAAACTGGACAAATTTTCTATAGTAACAAAAAAAATCTTTCACAATTATCACTTTCCTAACCAGGCAGAGTACCATGTTCGCCTCAAAGCCAACGTTGATAAAGCAATGCGCATTGCGGAATCTGTCATTTGCAAGATCTTCCGTCTCCATCCCTATCTAGTCATCACTCTCTCTATCTTGTTTTTTTTCTCTTTCTCTCTCGTTTATTTTTTCTCACTCATTATATCTCTCCCAATTCTCTCTCACTCCCTTACGTTCTATAGAGTTACATACAAAAATTAAATTCGTATATTAACTGAGACATGAATACGTGAATTAGGTGTGCGAGGTTTGCGTCTGCATGTAGGTCTTTTACTTCTGATTTGTTTCTGTATAATGTTTACATTTAATTAAAATTAAACCTCTTTGCTTTTCTCAATTTACTTTATAAAATCCAGATATTTCAGTCAAGATGTTATCCGGTGCAATTTATTATATTACTGTGTTATACAAACCGTACACCAGTCAAATACGTGGCATATATAATTAAACGAACATCAGTTGCGCGGACGGTGATGGCAAGGACTATAATAAGATGGCGATCTTGATATAAACACCTGACCCATTATATACATTCATTTTTCTATATAAACTACGTATTGTACAATGTGGAAAAGGAAATTCATCCAGTAGACTCGTTTCGTCCTTATTCGTAACTAATCACGTACTGTTCAGCATTTGCCGCGGACAGGGCTCGAAACTGGCCACGTCTACTTCGGAATCTGGTGCTTTAACCGCTGAGCCACTCTGCTACACTTTACACATAATTCATTGTTATATACTAGATAATGTTTTTTGGTTATCCTTTCCTTTGGGTATAGCCTATATTGCAACCCTTTATCCCTAATTTTCCACCTAACCATCTCCAATCTGTCATTATAGAACAGATACCACGTTTCATGGGGAAGTGGTATTGAAATGAACATTTATATAATTAAACTAACATTGGTTGCGGCAGGGTGGCTCAGTGGTTAGAGCACCAGATTCCAAAGCAGACATGCCCAAGTTCGAGCCCCGTCCGCGAAAAATTCTAGCCAGTACGTGATAAGTTCCCAATAAGGGCGAAACCGGTCTACTGGGTGAAGTTCTTTGTTGCAATATAAAATTCGTAGTTTATACTGAAATATGTAAGTAATTAATAGGTCAGGTTTTTATATCAAGAACGCAACCTTGATTATAGTCATGTGGCATATATGATACAATCTCAGCAAACTTGCACCCATTCATTCGGAAAATCGTGTATACTCAACGTGCAATCTGTGTTTTTGTGTAATTAAGCTGAACTAAAAAATATGAACATGATATAGCTACGAATTTCAAAAATAAATTTATCTTTATCTAATCAATAAGCGTGTTTTTCTTCTTAAAAATTAAATATTGAGAAACGCACGCACGTAAATATATATATATATATATATATATATATATATATATATTTGGAAAACTTCAAGTATAATCCAGAATTTGCCATGGTGGGGTTACGAATCTGGCATCAGTTGCTTTCTTTGGACAGGGTCATTGACTCCGAAGCAAATGTGTCCATGTTCGTACCCAGTCCGTAGAAAATACTAGACAGTACTTTAAGTGTTCATACTAACCAGTCTACTCGATGAATAGCCTTTGATATTTGATGCAATATTCAGTTTATACTGAAGATGAACAAGGTTACTCAGTGGTTATATCATCAGATTCCGAAGCAGACGTGCCCAGATTCAAGCCCTGTTTGCGGAAAATACTGGATGAGTTTCCAATAAGAATATAAACGATCTAATGGATGAATTGCCTTTTCCAAAATATACAATACTTAGTTTATACTGGAAAATTTAAAAGAAACCTGTTGCACGACACGGAATAGATTACTTAGCTTTTCCTCGTGTTGCGATACGAGCTTAATTTATACTGTAAAATGTATGTAAATAATGGATAATGATGTTTATAACACGATCGCAACCTTGAGTAAAGGTTTAAGAAATCCTATCTATCGACTTCAAATAAATTCATTTTTTTATAATTGACATAGTGGTCGATTTATAATGCCAGATCAGAGGTCAGTTAGATAAAACTTCAGGTGTTAAGGAATTCAAACTAGGTTCTGCCTGAAGGAAAGGCTAATCAGAAAATAGAATTTAAATTATTAATTAAATATGCAATACGGGTAACGCAGTGGATAGTAACAGACTTCGAAGCAAATGTGCGCTTGTTCATATTCCGTCAGTGGCAAAATTGCGAACCGTACTTGAAGAGTTCCTAATAAGGACGAAGCCGATCTACCGGATAAATTGTCTTTAATACCTGATTTAATATTTATTTTATATTTACAATATACATTTAATAAAAATCTTGCAATTAGACTCGATATATATTTTTTTTACGTGTCCAAACAAAACATTTCAAGACGGGATCATTTGGTTCGTAGTCTTGTAGCTTGACCTCTACGCCGATGAAATCTCGTATTGCATAAAAATTAGCGTTACGTACCAATTTAGGCTTCTTGTTCACTTTATTTAGCCGAATATTCCTGATAATTGCTTTGTATATAAAGTTTTATCTACAGATCCTCGATATAAACATAGGGGAGGCAACGTTTTCTTTAGGTATAATGATAGGATTTGATTATATATATATATATATATATATATATATATATATATGTGTGTGTGTGTGTGTGTGTGTGTGTGTGTGTGGTCGGTAATAGCAAGAGACCAACCAATCTAATTCTAAGCCGCTTGTTGCTTGATGACATCAACAACAAAAAAAGAAAATAGAAAAATTCTGTCATCTTTCAATGGCCTATTTGTCCGCTAAGCTTCAACGTGTCTTGTTATAAGGCGTAATAACTGTGCCTTCTCTGTTTAATTAGTTGCGAAGATATTCTGAAAAAATGTCCTTCATAATGAGACGAAACAATATTTATCGAAACACTGAGTGAAAGGATATGAGAAAAAGTTTCAGGAAAGCGATAACAATTCAACTGGGAGGATAGGAAAAGTGAATTTAAGGTCGGTTGGGCAACATTGGAAAGGTTAATGGAAAAAATGAGTGAAAAATTAAGTTAACAATGATTTTCAGTAATAGAATACTATTTTCTAGGTTTTTAATTATGGTACATCTACTATTACATATGACTAAATATGCACTTTCGATGGATTTTTATCTAGTCTTCAAATATGACTGGAATGATAAATAAAATATTAACACCCTCTTGTTTCCATTACTTTTAGGTAGAAAATACATTGTTTTTATTTGTGCTTTGCTAACAGTTGTCCATTGCGTTTTTCTGCATTAAGTTTGCAAGTAGAGTTTTTGTTAAAATCTTGTTAGAGTAGAAATTAGCCGCGCTTAATGTAACATTTTTACTATACATAACATCAAATTCAGAGTAAGTTATTTTACAACATAACACATGCTAAACTTTCATCTGACAGGCAAAAACTAAGGATTAACTAACAGTCATGACTAATGGTTTTTTCACCAAAAATTATTGAATAAACTTGTATAAACTTTGCTATAAAATATAAAATAAATTCAGGTAATCTGCATCAGTTAATGTCCACATTGAAAAATATTTGTATAATTAACTCCCAAATAACAGATGTATATGCATAAAAATTTACAACGTTGTTCTCAGTAATAAATTGCACAACGTTATGCAAAATACGTGTTTTCATACGCTTAAAAAGATAAACATTTTTGTTAAATAATTAATATAATTTGATGAAATGACTATAATTTGTTAGACCACATTTGGACAAGCATCATTACAATTAATCTATCATGCGCAAATTTACATACATAAAAAAATTAGCTTAAACTAACTAGAAAGGTAAAGTCCTCATCTTTCGAGAAGTATCCAAAACATTGTGAATAAAACTATCACCCATATGCTAAAAAGATCCTGTATATATAACTCTTCATAGTCTGCAGATAAAAATAATATTATTTAAGTCAAGCTTAAGATCTTAATGTATTTTATAGTGTATAAAAGGCAATTCATCTAGTAGATCGGTTTCGTCCTTATTTGGAACTCATCACGTACTCCGGAATTTGCTACGGTTAGGGCTTGAACCTGGGCACATCCGCTTCGGAATCTGTTGCTCTAACCGCTCAGCCACCCTACTGCAGACCACACACAATTTTCAATTATATACTAATTCATGTAACTTGGTTAGACTATTTTCCTTTTGGTGAAGCCTATATGGCATCCCTTTAGACTTAATGTACCAAATAACCACCCCAAATCTGTCGTTATAGAACAGACACCATGCTACTTAGTGATGTGGTATGGAATTGAACATGCATTGCGCGGGCGGTGATAACAATTATTTAAATAAATGTTGCGCTACAGATATAAAACCCTTTCCGCGTATAAGCATACATTTTTTGGGAAAAACTAAGCATTATATAATGTAGAAAAGGCAATTCATCCAGTAGATGTAATTAGTTGTTAATTAATTAGTTATGACATACCTAGTAACAAGTTAATGCATATAAAACCACGAGTAAATGAAAAAGTTTGTATGAAAAAATGTTAAAATCTCTCATGCGTGTGTGTTTCATGCTTACCGGCAACTCAAACACAATATAAATTTGGACAATTAAAAGATAAGAATTTGCGATGCGATCGCCCGTACGTGTGCAATGTTAATTATTATTAATAACTTCAAATGAGGTCATTCAGATTTCGACTTTAAATTACACATGCTATATACATATATATATATATATATATATATATATATATATACCGCTTTTATGAAAACACATTTTTAAGGTGGCAAAGGTAACTCATTAAGTAGAACAGTTTCGTTTTTATTGAAACGCGACAAGTACTTGCCAGAAATCGCCTTAACCGGAGATTGAATTATGGTTAGTTTGCTTCGGAGTCTTGCATTTATCCACTACGCCATCTCTGGCGTGTTCTATACCTAATTTGTAGTTACATTAAAATATATCGTTGTTAGAATTTGCTATAAACTAAATCTATTCGGAGTAAAAATCTACCAAACCACTCCGCGATCAGTACTTATGTAAAAAACACCATGTCACCCTAATAAGTGATACTGAAGTTAAATGATGCCAAATAGGCTCCACATAGAGGAAAGACCAACCTCAACATAATTTCGTATTTAACTCATAATTTCTTTTATTGTGGGACCAAGGGTCGAGCATTTTACTATTGAAAGACTTAGAAACAGATGGAAAAATCCATAATACACTTGAGGATTTCTCGATAACGACATAACAGATCTACTTGTTTAAATTTTTTTGCTCATTTCAACACAGATATGTTTACATCGACAATATATATTTAATGAAAGCCCTAACACAAACGTCATTTACTTATATATATATATATATATATATATATATATATATATATATATATATATATATATATATATATATATATCTGGAGGATGAATTCCTTAATTTCCGCCCCTCGACAGTGCTGAAATTGTTAGCTAAAAGATTCTTATTTGTGATGACAGATTGGGGATAATTAGTTGGAAATTTTGGTCTAAATGGATGCCATATGAGCTCCACCTAAAGAAAAATAGACTAACCAAATTACATTAGTTAGTATATAACTGAAAATTGTGTGCAGTGTAGTGTGCAGCAGGATGGCTCAATGGTTAGAGCACCGGATTCCGAAGCAGACGTGCCCAGGTTCGAATCCTGTCCGCAGCAAATTCTGGCCAGTACATGATGAGTACCCAATAAGGACGAAACCGGTCTACTGGATGAATTGCCTTTTCTACACTATAAAATTCTTAGTTTATATTGACAAATGTAAGTAATTAATGGGTCAGGTGTTTATATCAAGACCACAACCTTGATTATAATAATTGTTATCACCACCCACGCAACCAATGTTCGTTTAATTATATAAATGTTCATTTCAATACCACTTCCCCATGCAGTGTGCTGTCTGTTCAGTAATGACAGATTTGGGATGGTTAGTTGGAACTTTGGGTCTAAATGGATGCCATATGAGCTCCACCTAAATAAAAATAGACTAACCAAGTTACATTAGTTAGTATATAACTGAAAGTTGTGTAGTGTAGTGTGAGGCAGGGTTGCCCAGTGCTTAGAGCATAAGATTTCGAAGCAGACGTGCCCAGGTTCGAGCCCTGTCCGCGGCAAATTCTGGCCAGTACAAGATGAGTTCCCAATAAGGACGAAACCGGTCTACTGGATGAATTGCCTGTTCTACACTATAAAATTCTTAGTTTATACTGACATATGTAAGTAATTAATGGGTTAGGTGTTCATATCAAGACCGCAACCTTCATTATAATAATTGTTATGACCACCCGCGCAACCAATGTTCGTTTAATTATAAAAATATTAATTTCAATACCACTTCCACATGTAGTGCGCTGTCTGTTCAGTAATGACAGATTGGGGATGGTTAGTTGGAACTTTGGGTCTAAATGGATGACATATGAGCTCCACCTAAATAAAAATAGACTAACCAAGTTACATTAGTTAGTATATAACTAAAAATTGTGTGCAGTGTAGTGTGCAGCAGGATTGCTCAGTGGTTTGAGCATAAGATTCCGAAGCAGACCTGCCCAGGTTCGAGTCCTGCCCGCGGCAAATTCTGTCCAGTACATGATGAGTTCCCAATAAGGACGAAACCGGTCAACTGGATGAATTGCCTTTTCTACAGTATAAAATTCTTAGTTTATACTGACATATGTAAGTAATTAATGGGTTAGGGGTTCAAATCAAGACCGCAACCTTGATTATAATAATTGTTATGACCACCCGCGCAACCAATGTTCGTTTAATTATATAAATAATTATTTCAATACCACTTCCACATGTAGTGCGCTGTCTGTTCATTAATGACAGATTGGGGATGGTTAGTTGGAACTTTGGGTCTAAATGGATGCCATATGAGCTCCACCTAAATAAGAATGGACTAACCAAGTTACATTAGTTAGTATATAACTGAAAATTGTGTGCAGTGTAGTGTGCAGCAGGATTGCTCAGTGGTTTGAGCATAAGATTCCGAAGCAGACCTGCCCAGGTTCGAGTCCTGCCCGCGGCAAATTCTGGCCAGTACATGACGAGTTCCCAATAAGAACGAAATCGGTCTGCTGGATGAATTGCCTGCTCTACACTATAAAATTCTTAGTTTATACTGACATATGTAAGTAATTAATGGGTTAGGGGTTCAAATCAAGACCGCAACCTTGATTATAATAATTGTTATCACCGCGCAACCAATGTTCGTTTAATTATATAAATGTTCATTTCAATACCACTTCCCCATGCAGTGTGCTGTCTGTTCAACATATCATTGAAAACCTGCACGTATGTTCTCCAGATGTGGCATTTTAAGTCATTACTATACTGAATAACAGAAACGATTTAGCTACATATCATGCATTATGGATAAAAAAACTGGAGTCTGATTTATGCACGCGGAGATAGCATGTTCGGACATCGAACTTGAACTGGAGTTAATGCTCGCAAATGATTGGCTGTTCCCTTATTCAATATTCCCTCCAAGTTCAAATTTTCTGTTTTGTTTTTTCTCTCAATATATATATATTTTTTTTTTTTCTAAATACTTAAGAAAAGTATGATAATGAAAGGGTTCTTGTGTCTAATAAAATTTATTTTCATTTTGGCACGTGGAATGAATGATATTACATATATATGTATATATATATATATATATATATATATATATATATAAAGTGATGTTGTTCGGAGCATGGTCACTAGGGTTTTCTAGGATAAAAACAAGAATCGTTAACATTCGGAGCACTTGATTTTTTAGCTAGAGTCGAACCCTCTGGCCTCCATTAATGCGAGCTATCACATTTATTCGTTTATCGTGATCTTATTCCATTAAAATATATAATATTTAGACGTTCTGTGTTGCGAAAAATTAACAGTTATGCAGTTATGTCGGCTATTATTTCTGAGCAAACAGTACTAATCGCGTGCGTATATCAGATAGTACTCTGCGTTCATGCAGATATTTGCATATCCTCTTGGTCCAATCTGAAGTATCTTGTACTTTGGTACGCCATGCCGGTTACATAAACGTATGTCTGCTAGCACTCCGTAACCAATAATCCATTTCTTTACAGTTTATTGCAGAAACGTGAACTTTTATTTCTGCAATAACTTCAGAATAGTGCCGCTTATTTGGTACGATAAGCCTAATTGCTAAAAGAACAACTGTAAATCAATATCCTGATAAAATATGCAAACGACCAACAAGCCAAACTATATAGTAGCTTCACAACAAATTAACCAATATACAGGGTCGATATCGATCCATATATCCCTCATTTAAGTACGTTTTTACATGCAATTATACACACACACACACACACATATATATATATATATATATATATATATATATATATATATATATACGCTATGTGTGTGCTTGAACATGGTTATTAGACAAAAGAGACAGTGTCAAAGTGAGTGCCGGACCTAATAGAAATCAGCATAGCAATTCTAAATTATGTCTCGTCTTAAGTGCAGCATACTTTGCAAAATGCATTTTTGTCACATGTTTAGTCGTAGTGTGATGGTGCGTGCATCGGATGCTTACATCGATATTAGATAGCCAAAATATTCCTACCGCCTTCAATTGTCATGGCATGTTGTTTTGTTCACTTTGCTTGTATCCAAAATGCACGTTGTTTGAGATTATTCGCTATGGAATACTGTATAATATTTGAATTATTATTATTATTATTATTATTATTTTTATTATTATTATTATTATTATTATTATTATTATTATTTGAATTGTTATCACTATCTGCAAAATCAATGATTTTCTTATTTTATACTGTACTTTTTTTTAATTTGAATAATTAGTCTACACTGTGGCATTATATACGTCAACAGTCTGTCATGTAGTTTTTTAGCAAAACTTGATGACTCCGGCGTTAACGGGTCTGAACTGAAAAATACTTTTCACGTCTACATGGGAACAATTACTTCCTTTGCCACTGCTGAAAACCGTTTAATGAAGGATATGTTAACAACAATTAGATCAATATTGTCCCATGTTTATTTTTATGCATTAATTCATTCCTGCCATAATCATCCACGTAAGATAATTCCTATGTTCTCCCATGAATTATTAGCTAATTAATTATCCTTCCCACCAATTTATTCTGGAATAACTCGTTATATGGTAGGAAATTTTCTTTTTTAGTTCACTCTATCTATCAAAGCTGTGTTAAGCCATACGCCCGACCTACAATTTTAGGTTATTTTAAAATAATGGCTGATGAAACCTGAAATCAAGCAAGTATTATTCTCAATACAATTAAACAATAATTGATTGCGTGGGTGGTGGTAACAATTCTTTAAATCAAGTTTGCGAGCTTGAAGCAAACACCAATCCCATTGTATTTAACCAGTCGTCCTACAACATAACAAAACTACCGCCAGCCGCAACGCACAGACGCGTTTCGACCTTCCTTGATCATCATCAGAGTACGATGGCAAACTGACTATCGAGGATCAAACCGCATTGAATATGTATGAAAATCAAATTTAGATATGCGGCTCTCACCTCTAGTAGTCTTGCATAAATTGTACGTGACTGGAAATGTCGGTTGCACAATTTCTATGCAGTCACGAACATTAACTGTTTGTAGCTTTCGCCACACTTCAAGCTCGCAAACTTGATTTAAAGAATTGTTACCACCACATGCGCAATCAATTATTGTTTCATTATAGTGTCTATTTATGTGTGTGTGTGGCGAAAGCTGCAAACAGTTAATGTTCGTGACTGCATAGAAATTGTGCAGCCGACATTTCCAGTCACGTAAAATGTATGCAAGACTACTGGAGTTGAGAGCGGTATATCTAATTTTACTTTCCATATGTATGTAATGCGGTTTAATCCTCGCTAGTCAGTTTTCCGTCGTACTCTGATGATGATCGTGGAAGGACGAAACGCATCAGTGCGTGTCACTAGCGGTAGTTTTTTTATGTTGTTCGACGACTGGTTAAATACAATGTGATTTGTGTTTACTTCAAGCTTGCAAACTTGATTTAAAGAAATAATAGTCTCATTTTATATTGAATGTAAATTTAAAGCAAAATTTAATGTTTCTTCTTCCTCCTGTTAATAAAGCGTTATCAGAATAAGTTGCGTTGTTTGTAAACTGACTTATGCAAATAGGTCAGTAATGCAAATTAACAAGTAACCTGATCAAGATCAAATATCTGGCTAAATGTAAATTGGTTTCTCATTCAACGATGATACAATAGCACTTTAATTGGTTGAAATGAAATCACATTTAAGCCAAAATCGTGATAATTTAAACTATCTAAGCCATTAATTCTTTAATTTACTAAATATATAAAAATAAGCTTATTTATATATGTAGATATATATATATATATATATATATATATATATATATATGCACTTTGTAAAAAAGCAAAACGCGTTTGTTATTTATCATTCAATATGCTGTTTATTGATTGTATAAATAATGCATTATTATTTTGCATGGCTCCGTCAGCAACATAAATCACGGACTAAATCTTCTATTACATCTTTTCAGTTTATATCTCATTAACTGTCATATTTAGAAAAAAACAAATTTAAATGAGACATGCCTTGGTAACTGGCGGATAACTAGAATAGCATATGATGCCTTAAAGCGTGTGTATGCCGAAATGTCATCGGAAGCAGGACTATTATTAACAGGTCAATAATAATAATTACGGAATAGGAAAACAAGCAAAGTATTTCGCACAAGCAACAAAGAAAACGTAGCTACGTCAATATTACAAGCACGGGGGTAAACTTCTACTGTAGACAGCCAATGAACGTCTTTGCCCACATCGCAGAACAGGAGAATTAAAAACATTTGGACTACTTACTGTTCCAGCAAAAGCTCAAGCTTCGGACCTCTACTAGTGCTAGTGTCTATAGTTTTGAGTTAGTCGTGATAATATTTCATTAAATGTGTAATATATATATATATTCTTTGTGGACAAAAACTAACAGATATGCAGTTGTACAGGCTTTCTCATTCTTTATAGGACAGAAAACATGATACTTGAGGAAATAAAATTATGTCGAAGTTTGATGGCACGGTTTTGACTAAATATAAGATATGAGTGTCAGCTTAACATTGCATAAAATAGCAAAGACAATTCATCAAGTAGACTGGTTACGATACTATTGAAAACTCGTCAAATACTTGCCAGAATTTACTTTGGCTAGGGCTCGAACTGGTGCAGAGAATGTTTAAAAATCATATCTATGCACATTGGATTGTAAAGCCACACCAGAATGCAGGTCACATACATTTCTCGTTCATTAAGCATTCGTATAATATACATATATTACTGAAATCAATAACTTGGATGAAAATTGTGATGAATCATGCACTTAAAAACAAAGTGTATGGCATTAAAAAAGACCTGTCACCAGGCAAAAAGAAAAATAAGCAGCAACGAATTTGCAAAATGAACATATGTAAGTTTTAAATAGCCTTAAGTCCAGTTCTTTGCACATTCAAAATAAAAAAATTTGCAAAGACAACTAATTAACAAACCACAAGGATATAAATTGACAATCAAAATCATTAAATATGACACATTTTTACTAGGTATGGCAGATTATGAAACAGACTATTTAGTAGTCAACGCCTGTTCAACGACCTAAATTTTCTCCATAACCTTATATCCGACTCGGCTTCATTACGGGCTTATTGTCTTCTATCTTTGGCACACTTAACCCGATCCGACTAGAACTAGTCCCAGTTCTCATGAAGAAGTCAAGATAAACAGGCAAAGTCTTCAATAATTGGATTTGGAGACACCAATACACAATATTGGTGGCTTATTGAGTTTCATCGTATAACACTCGCCGAAAATAATTTTCAATAAACAGAAGTTAAACTAATTCAGTCCTGTTGTATTTCGTTTTTAAATATTCCGAGAAAGGAATTGTCTTTTGCGTGGTGCTGTCATCGTTCGAGCTTATACCACAATTGACGTTTACGAGACAATCGATAGCACTGGTAGGCCGGTAAAATCTTGATTC